>MU380288.1:0-103382 GCA_022495085.1 Xylaria sp. FL1042
CTTAAAAATATTTTAATATTTAATAATTAGTTATATAAAATATTAAATATTTTAAAGTTTTTAGTTTTTAAAATATATTTTTTAAAATAGTTTTAGCTAAATAGTCTTGTTTTATATATTATTTAATATTTTTTAAATTATATAAAGCTAGTTGCTTAGCATAAAAAAAGCTATTAACGTTTATATAACTATAATAAAACTATTTTAAATAGCTAAAATTTTTAAATCAAGCTTTATTAAGCTATATATGCTTTATATAATTTATATAAAGCATTTTAATTAAGTTGCCTTATTTAATTCCGGCTTTAATTATACTTTTTTATGTTTAAAAATATATAATAATTATTAATATAATATATAATTAAATATATTAAAATAATATACTATTTATTTTTTAAAATTTTTTACGTACACCTTTTAAAATTATTATTTAATAAATTTTAAATAAATATACTTAATTAGTTAATACGCTATTTAAATATTTAATAGCTTTTTAATTACGTTATTAAAATCGATGTCCTTTTTTTAATAGTTTAAGTTAATATATTTCCGTATAATATTAATGCTAAGTTTAAGTTTTTATGCTATTTTTTCGTACGTAATATTAGCTAATAGCTATAATATAGCAGTTTTTGCTATATTATATAATATATCTGGTGCTATAATATTAAAGGTAGGTTAAAAAAAAATAAATAAAAAGTTGTCTTGCTGCGCGTATAATAAATAATAAGTTATTCGCGTATAATAAATAGTTTAATATAATTGCATATTATTTTTTTAAAATAACAACAAGCATACCGACTACTTTAAATAAATTATAAAAGGCTTTATTTATATGTCACTTTAAAAAATCTTCTTTTTTTTTTATAACAAGTAAATATTTCTTTGCCTTAAGTAAATTATAAAAAAGGTAATATTTGCTTATTTTATATAATACTCCTTTACCTTAAGTAAATTATAAAAAAAGTAATATTATATAGTAAAAAAGTTAAAATATAATATAAAGGTTTAAATTACCGCAAACTAAGCTTTATTATTACTTTAGCTAATTTATATTACGTTATTTATAATATTAATTAGTATTAAATAAGCTATATATAATATATTATATATTAACACGTAAAATAAAATACAAGTTTATTATATTATATTTAATTGCGTATATTTAAAAAAAAAAAAAAAGTTTATTTATATAAAGCAAAATCTTTTTTTTTATAAAAAAAGATTTTGCTAACGTATAAGCTAAACAAAAAATAAAAAATAAAATACTTAAACTTTATATATAACTTAGCGATAGCCTTATCCTTGCTAGTCGTATAAAATAGCTATTATAACTAATAGCCACTAGTTTTAACACTTAATGCATTTTTTATATAAGTAGACCACTTACTTAAGTAGACTATTTTAATAACTTATATAAAATCTATATATATAAACTTTAATAACTTTACTAATTTTATAGCTATAAACATGTAATTTAAAAATTTAGGCTATTAACTTAATAAGGAATTTAAATATAATTTTTGTTATTTTACTATTATTTTTCTTTTTAGTAAAATAAAAACCGCGCTAAAATTTTAGCGTGGTTTTTAGTACAGCTATAAATAAAATAATAGTAAAATTATAAAAAATATATTTAAATTCCTTATTAAGTTAATAGCTTAAATTTTTAAATTGCATGTTTATAGCTATAAAATTAGTAAAGTTATTAAAGTTTATATATATAGATTTTATATAAGTTATTAAAGTGGTTCACTTAAATAAGTAGTCCACTTATATAGGAAATGCGTTATATTATAATTAAAGTTTTTTATTAAGGTAATATTTTTAATTAAAGGATTATTTATATATTAATCGTAAAAAAAAATAAAAAAAAGATTTTATATATAAATTATATAATATATAGTTAGGTTTTTTATTTTTATTACTATATAATATAAAAAACCTCTAGCTATATAAAGACTTAGGCTTTATATAAGTGGTTGTTTTGTTTAACCTAACCCTGCGGCCTTTTAGATTTGTCATTGGCATAATAATATTGGTTAAATGCTTGTTGGTGATTGCGGAGTGGCGCACTCCTCTGTCTGCGCATACGTGACAGACTCCCGGTGGGAGGTGGTATGCGTTAAGCGGGAAAAGAGGTTCTGTCATGATGATTGCATTCAAAAGAGTGAGGAGTATATTTCGAACATTGTTGGTTGAGGCGGCAAGCGCTCGGCTAATATTTTCGCTCAAAACCGAGAGATTAGACAAGCTAAGGGTAAAAACTCCCTGCTTAAGTACCTAAGAGGTCTGCGCACTTCTACTGCACTGGTACTTGGCCTTATCTAATGGCCGGCGGATTTCTAGGTCCCTACAGAGCGAAACCACTGTTATCGTGCTTTGCGTTCACGAGCTAGGGTACCGAAAGATAACTAGGCACGGTGTCCCTCTGGATGTATTCGCGGAGCATCCTGCAGAGATACAGTCTCTCTCATTAGCCAGTATATGCAAGAGACATCGGTGCCCTCCATCTTCAGTGAAAAGTACCCAAGGACCATCAGCGCTGTACGAGTTAGTCATTAATTTCCCCTTCTAGGATGCTTCAGAGGTACGAATTGCGTGGGAGCCTATATTCTACTCATGCCACTCGCTCGTACAACCCTCCGAAACTCTAAAACGCCATTACATTTGGGGAAGTTGCTGATCCTAGTTTTATAAATATGCAGCGCCGACCTTTGGGACAGGGGCGAAGAGTTAACGCTTGAATTAGTCAGAAGCAAAGTAGAGCGGGTCAAACTACCAAATAAATTCTGCATATCGCCTGGACTTTTCGGATGTGCCAAGGCAGCTACTACGGAGGCCAATTAAAGCATTCCTATTGCCTCTATTGCTAGAACCTTCGTACTTTTCATCACCTACGAGACGAGATCCACACATTGGGTTGTGTTAAAAGGAGTGGAGACGAGTACTTGCGTAGCAGAATTCATAGTGTATTTCAGGATAATTAGAAGGGAAGATTCACCCGTAGAAAACGGGGGGAAGAGGGAGATACATATAGGTATGAGAGTGGAGTGTATCCGGCTCCCTTACTTCAACAGGTTGAATCTTTTTGTTAGCCAGTCTGAGTATAGAATTACTTTTCCAAGGCATGTCTGGCTCTAAACTCTGGCCCTAGAAAGCTTATACGGCAGTGTTAGTGATAGCGCGACTATAGGATACACCTAGACTTAGGAAATACACAACAATCACGTGCTCTTGATCAGATAACGATGGTATGGTCAAAAAATATTTTAAACAGCTCTCTATTGTCGCAAGTGCCTGCACCGCGAGTCCCGCCGCGAGTAACTAGAGTGTCGCGGATCCAATATAATCACTCGGTGCTGAAGTTGTTTCATAGCTAGCTTAGGCGACGAAGAGTCGTGCTTCCTTCGCATCAGTCCTCTTCTGGTTCGTGAAATCGTACAAACCATGGCACTCCATTGTGAAATTCCACGTCTCAGCCATAAGCTTGATAGTTCCGGAGTCGTTGAGGTTATATGTAGCCTCCTTCGTGCCCTTTCCCTCGCCGATTCCGCACTGGCATGTAAGGATGTAGTTATCGAGGTGGCAGTCGCTACACGACTGACCAAAGTTGCCATGAGGGACGTAGTTCAGGGTGCCCAGATAGTTGGCGAAACACTGATTAAGGGAGAGCTCTACTCTCCATTCGGGTGGGTTGTAGCCATACGGATTTGGGCAAGTTGCCTGTAAGGTGTATTGGTCGTCGAGGCTGATTTCGTCGCAATTGGCATCTTTGAGGCTCATGTTTTCTGGGTCAACAGTCGCCAAGGCGAAGGGGAGGAGCGGGAGGAATGCGATAGTAGTCTTCATGGTTGCTTTCGGATGATGTTTGTATATATAGTGAATCGTTTTATAGGTCCAACTGTGATTTTGGAATGGTAGAGAATTTGATGATGAGCAGCTACAGGCCGTTGAAGATTGTACGTTGGTGGTATTCCAAAGAATCTAGAGTGACTTGAAGTGATTAGGCTGTTTTATATGCAAAAAAAGAAAGAAAGAAAGAGGACTCTAAAAAAAATGTCCATTTGTTCCTAGCCTCCCTAGGGAAACCCCGAAGGGGATTTGTTTTCTTGAAACTTGCAATTAGCATTTTGGTTGGGCTTTAGCACGTCGAGGCCATGACACAAGGGCGTCGTTGTTTGTCACATGTAAAGAGCCCTAGCCAATCGCTAGAAAGAGTAGCAAAAGCAAGCAGAGAAAACAATACATAACAAACAGTTGCTGCACCGCCACAGGCCCACAGCCAGCCAACAGACAATCTCCTCCCGAGTGTATGATATTGCACAAATTTGGCATCCACCATTGGGCACCCAATATCGCACGTACTCTGCGACAGGCGTACGAGATGCAGGGCTTAATCGAAATATATAGCGCTGAGAATGATTGGCTAATAGCACATTCTGGCAGGCGGCGTAATGGCCAGGGACCGCGGCCAGCGCCTTAGCCCGCTCCTTTAACACGTAAGGGATACTTTAGCTAGGCAGACCGCGAAACTAGATCTAGAATTTTTTTTTAAAACTTTTGGTGTGATTTTAAAACTAAAGGGTTAACAAAAGTATTCAGGCAAAAAGTGTAATACTAAGCCTTGATATTACACTTTTGAGATCGAAAGGAACAAGACCAGAGAATGCATAAAACAAGGTTGATTATAGTTGCAATAACACATAAATACCCTAATTATTGGTGGCTGAATAACCCAAGCATATTGTGTGACACATGTTGACCAATCGAGTCAGATGGTATGATCTGGTTCATATTGGTGAATATACAATGATTGGCAATTATATTGTGAAGTTTATTAATTGGTTCTACAGGGTGCAAGGGACCCACCGCACAACTTCCCTCCACCCTCGACCCTTCAACGCAGCTATCTCAGGAAAACATTGTCTTTATCCCTAGCTCCCCTCCCGAACCGACCTCGGTCCGATGACGACCCGGCCCAGCAGATCGAGAAACGCCAACGGGCTGATACGGCCGGCACAGCTCTCCCTTCTGAAGAAGAAAAGATGCAGGCTGGCTGAAAGAGTAGGTTGGCATCTAGTATATGTGTTCGCCTTATTCCATCCATTCCGTAAACTGCACTTTCGTCCTCTTTTGCCGGCGCTGTCGTAAAGGCGCAGACTACTACGCTGGGCGGTGCCTAGGTAACGATTGGTCTCGAGTTTACAAGGTGGCGGCGATATAATAAATGATATTTAAATTTTAGAAAAGTTTAAAGTTAATATAATAAAAAATATAATTATATAGTTTATTATTTTATAAACAACTCAGCGTTTTTATTTAAATATTTACAAACAGATTAATCTACCCCTATTAACCCTTATGCACATTTAGTACCCATTATATTAGTTACCTCTTGTAAATCCAAGTTCCCACGGCCAACTCCCGTTTTAATGCTTTGGAGGCAGCCTTCTTCTAACAGCCGCTAACTGCTCCACGTTATGTAATACATTGGGTTCATCGTGTAATATTTTAAGGGGACGAACCCGGATTCCCTTGCACGTAAAAAACGTCTCCGATTCATAAATGAGACGTCATGTCATTCGTGTGATTGACGCGAATTGATCCTCTGTAGTGTGGCAGATACTGTCGGAGCATACCGTGCGCACCTGGGTTTTCATGGCTTGCGCACTTCGTGGCGTGCCTAAAATGGTACGGTCGATATGCCTTAGCCTTGAGCACATGTAGGGGTGCGACAGAAGCCCGGGAGATGTCTTTTCTCTCTTATCTTTACGGGACTTCGTATCAAACATGCGCTGCCCGAGGCATGGTTCTGGATTAGCCTTTGTCATTGATTTTCTGGCATTTCGGAGAGTCTAGCTGACGGCCCAATTCGTATTTTCACCAATGGGCTCTTGGACTGACGCCAACAGAAAGAATTTTAATCTGGCACACAAAGCCGCTTGATCCCCTGACTTTAGGAACATCTCGTTCCACCTTGCCGTCAAAGAGCCACAGAACTCTCAGGCGTAGATGGTCAATTTAGTCGCAAGGATGGGTCTCGGCATAGGGTAGTCCCATGGGTTTGAGGTACAAGAAAGGCAAGATTCTGCCTCCCATCATACCGCATCTTGAAG
The DNA here is from genome assembly GCA_022495085.1 of Xylaria sp. FL1042. Classification (NCBI taxonomy): domain Eukaryota; kingdom Fungi; phylum Ascomycota; class Sordariomycetes; order Xylariales; family Xylariaceae; genus Xylaria; species Xylaria sp. FL1042. The sequence goes on from MU380288.1 coordinate 6,120, forward strand.
AGTTTCCCGAGAAACTCTGTGACAGTCAATCTAGCATTATTACACCGACATGGATGGAAAGTCTGCAGTCAACCATTCCTGTGAAAACCACGAGGCGGAGTCCACCCCGGTATTGCCATAGGATTCAAGAGCAAAATCAAAGCCATCCATGGCACCCTCGAAAGCATTGTTATTGTCAAGGCCATCAGGGGGGACAACGGGGGGGAGATTTGGCCTAGCCATATTAGGATCGTTGACGGCTAGGTCCGAAAAGGATGGGTCGCGGCGGTGCTGTACCGGATCTGACGCGGCAGTACTGGGCACTGGAGTAGGTATGGCACTATTGTTTGCATTCATGCCGGGCGACGATAGATTTGCTGAAGGCGAGGGCACTGGGACCATAGGCGATTCCTCGTCTAGGAGATGTATATGTTGATTGTGAGTGAGAACTGGACGTGACAAGGGCTGTTGTGATACGGTACCTGCGCCCACAGCATCAGGATTTTCTGGTGAGCCTGGGCCGGCACTCGATGTTAGGCCACGTGAGATGAGTTTCTCCAGATCGGAAACCTATATTAAGATTTCTGGTTAGTACATCTTATCGACTGTGAACTAGCATGTACGCTTACAATTGCGGCACCGGCAGAAACATGATTCATCGCTCGGGCAATTTGTAAGCATCGATTAGCGTGCTCGATTACTTGATCTGCAGTCAATCGCAACTCGCCCTTGTTTGTTTGGTAGGCGAAAAAGAGCATTCTGGCGCACTGATAGGCACAAACGGAAAGGTCGAGATCCGTGACAGGCAATCCACCGTCTAAAGCGAGGACGAGCCTGAATATCTCGACCATGGCGATCGCGTGCTCGAAACACTGACGCGTGCAGTGGGACACAAATTGTGGTTCAAGTCGATTGACACTAGATCTCGGGAGCGCCTCCTTTAGACCGCTCAATACGATGCGGTACAGGTCACAGTGGCACTGGCGCCACCAAACATGGATCATTATATATACACACAGACGTGGGGAGTAAGCCCGTAGTTGGAGGTTGCTCTCGGAGAATTTGAACGAGGCGGGGAGATGGTCGTTGAAGGTGTTCAGCTCTTGTGAGAGAACCTTGATTACCTGCGGCAACTGGGCAACCTCATCCTCCGGCATGTTCAGGACGTTTTTGGTGCAATATGACACCCTGCTTCTCATCCATAGCAGCCGTACATGCAGCGCCAAAGAACCCACATCATCAGGAAAGGGTTGGGAAGGGAGTGGCCGGAGATGTCCGGTAACTTGGGGCAAATCAAACTCGAAATTGCGTTCATTACATGGGAGTTGGATATGCAAAGAGTCGGGTGAGACTAATGTAAAATCCGCCTGCCCCCCATTGACACCCGAATCAATGGTTAGAAATGCCCACATTAGCCTTCGTCGTGATTCTCGGGCAAGGAAGCAAAGGCTCGGGTTTTCGTAGTTTAATCGAACAGCGTAGGCAAAGCGGGCGGCTGTGGCAGCTAACATAAAGGCACTCGTGAACCTCCGCGACAGTATACGATGTTTCATGACGAGCACGAGGGCTTGTATTTTGATAGTAGAAGGGTTTTCAAGGTCTTGCAAGACCATGTTCTGGCATTCATCAATACATCTTGCGCCATATTCGCGCATGCCAGGGCCTAAATCAGTGAGTAGTGAGGTAATTCCGACAAGAGCAAGGAGGAGAGCCCTATCCATCATGCCAGCATGATAGCGTTGCATGAGTGACGCACGATGGAGGAATGAGAAGACGGGAACATGGTGTACGTGACGAAAATAATTATTGAAAGTGCGCTGGATCAGATTTTCATCTGGATATATGAGTCTGACATTCCCCATATTAGCCTCTGTGTATTACGAAGACAGCAGTAGCGGAACACGTACGGGTCGTGACCGAGCCTCTTGGACAGCTGGCTCCCAGCGACGTCGAAGTTCGGATGGTCTGAGCTGCCATTGCGACCGTGATGAGAGCCATGGTGGTCTCTGTGTGTCATCGTCCGCTTCTCCGGCGGCTCGGACGCAACAGATTCATGCTCAGAGTCAGTGGTGCCATGCTGATTGTTGCTGCTGACGGCGGTGCTGCTACTGATGCCAGCAGACCGCTTCGTCGGACGGTAGACACACTCGATGCCCTGGGCCTGACATCGTGCACATTTCGGCGTCTCGCCAGTGCACCTGGCCTTCCTCGAGTGGCAGTTGGTGCAGGCCAGCCTCACTCGTCGCCTCGGGAGACTGAAGGCGGTCACGCTGTCGCTGTCGGCATGCGGTGACCCTGTGTCCTGGAAGGAGCACGTGAAGCCCAGTCGTTCGCAGTTCTGGCAGATGTCGCGGCGGCCGTCGCACCGCACCTTGCGCAGACGACAGGTCGAGCAGGTCTGGCTCGTCTTCTTGGGAGGCCGGTTGGCCGGGTCGGCGGCAGCAGCATCGACCGCAACCTCGGCGGCGGTATCCGCTGCCGCCACCTGAGCACTCATGTGTTCCATGTCCATGCCGCTGCGTCTCTGCCTCGTTCGTCGTCACTTGGTCCGATTCCCCTTGCCGTCGGTCCGGAACTCGCGAGCTCGCAATTGCTAGCTCCCGCACGCGTCGGTTGATGCAATCCCGCCTTGCGAGGGGTTCGTAAACGGCATCGGGTCGAGTGGCGTCAGGGTAGACCGGGGGGGGGGAGGTGGTCGAGGCGTGGGACGACGTCGAAGTGTAATGGCAGCGGATTGCGCAATCGCTGGCGACGATGGCGGATATGTGGTGGTGGGACGGTGGTCGCCAACGTTATTGGGTCGTTGTCGACAAGTCCGGTCGTCGAGTCGTCGAAGATGAGCACAGGAAAGCAGAGACGGGGAAAAGCGAGCAAAGCCCTACGCTCGGCGAGAATTGGTCCAGCCAGTCCTCAAACAATTGGTGGGCGGTTGAGGGCGCTACTGGGTAATCTACAGCGACTGGACCGTTCAACTGCGCTAGTTTGGAGCCGGGGGTGGCTTTAGAGTGGGGCATTCTTATCCACCCAAGGTACCGGGTACTTCCTAGGTAGTCACTGCCTACCTAGGTAACCTAGGTAGTCTCCTATACTTTGTATGATGCTAAGAGCGAAATAATTATAGGACTAGAGTATCGACTACATGCGTCGAGGGAACGTTGTTTATCCTGGTTGGAAGACATGCTTAGTTACATCATGCAACCAAAGTGTACCTACGTAGTAGACTACTGCATAGGTACTTCAAGCTGTACCAAGGTAAATATTTAGGTACGATCTTATACTACGTATATGGTATTGTAATAACACCTCACACTCAGGTACTGGTACTATTCAGAAGAAAAGGAAAGGAAAGGAAAAAAGATGATTAAAAAGTATACTACAGCACATAAGGAACATACATAAGTACTACTAGCTGAACGTAACTAGAATTGAATTGCAGCATTCTCTCTCTACAAATACTCTCTGCATTCGATAGGGCAGGCGAGAGAATGCTACCATGGAACGACCTACCGTAATCGGCGAAGTACGACTGACAAGACAAGTCCAACAACATACATAATAATATTCATGCCGACATACCATTCTTTTTTTTTTTTTTTTTTTTTTCCCTGAGAGTTCGCCCAGCCGAGCTTCTAGATTGGTCCTGGGTGATTTGTGATCTCGGGATTAAAGGAGGGAAAAAGGGGGCTGAAACATTATTCATATACTTTGTATGGGCGGTGTAGCAGGCAGCTCTTCATCCTGCGAATTGTCGTCGAGAATGCTGGATGACCACATATAAGCTGGCTATCACGTCATGGACGATGGATTGCGATTCTTGCGCCTTTTGTTCCGAATATGTCGTCATGCGGAAGACGAAAACATTGGCACGATCCGGAGAGCGTACAAAGGGCTCTTGCTCACCCGCAACGTCCGTTTCCATATGAAGACAACCTACTATTTAATGGGTGATAGGGTATATCTACGGAGGTGGACTCAATTGATAACAACTCGCAGCCAACAAGAGAGAGAAAAAAGTTACCTCCTCCGATTGTCAGGCGATGCGATGCGCTAACTCAAGTTAGAGTGGGCAGGGTTTAGCTGCAAGTCAACCGGCTTGGCAGCCATGGATGGTCGGACAAGAGCCGGCTTAGCCGACCGAGCCGACCGATAGCCGGCATCCTCGCTACTTATCATTCTGCCTAGAAAATATTTCTGACAAGATGTAGAAGTACACTAGTGTAATAAGAGTCTCTAGGTTCGATTCCAGGGGTTGAAAGATTATTTCTACCATTACGAGTACCGCCTTAAATGTAGTAACAATTAAAAACCAATTGGGCGATGTCTCTTCATGCTACACAATGTTAGGTATCTTGTACATTTAATTAGACTCCACGTGGGCTAAGTGTAGATAATATGCGCTAAACACACCACTGGATGTGAATTAGAGCGCCGCATGGTTTCAATTACTAACGGTATTCTTCCTTGCCCATCCACTTACAAGTACGTAGTTCCATGTAAAATATACCTACCACTACATTAAACCGTTACATAGCGCCGTATAAAGTAGGTAGATTCAAGGATCGGTTAGGCATCCAGATATAAGCCACGTAGAATTTGAGGCGAGTATTGTCTCAGTTACCTTGTGCCAAATATAACTCAAGCTAGCGTTGGCTTGCAGACATGGTGAACATAGGTAAGTACTAAAGAGTGTCAGTCACTATAACTACCTGTATAAGTATGGGTATGGTCATGTCTACACTAACTACTACCTCGCGAGATATCCAGCCCAATAAATTAGCTTCAATTATAAGCAGCACTATTGGTTTCGCTAGTTAGCACCCCCTATCTTATACACTGGGATAGGTTAGATATATACGCATAGGTAACGTTGTCGCTTCGGTGCTCACCGCTTAACACACGAAGCGTTGGCTGCCAAGTCGGCGACATCGGCATCGAAGTGTAACAATTGCTACAACGAATTCATTTGTTCGGCTAGTGACTTGGAAACTTCTCACTGGCCGTTTTCATCCAGGATAACCACCTTTCTCGTCTGTCAAGATGGCAAAGGATTCTCACTTGGGTAGCTAAGCACGGACTTCTCATTTGAAATTCAGACGCCTTCCCATCAACTTTAACACGGTTATCGCGGGTGGACATCTCAGTGTCGAGAACTGTTGAAGGTACGCAGGTCGATAATGTAGTGTACTAAGGGGTAACACAGGTACTGCAGCGGTCTCATTCTCACCCCACACCCTCTCACAAGTATTCCCACACATGACCTACCTCCAGCTTCTAGGTGTAACCCATTCCAAGCTACGAGCCACCAGCGTTAACACCGAATACACCTAGTTATAAGATAGATTATGCATGTATGCTTTTTAAGTAGTCACCGCAATGAGAGACATCTCACTCTGATACTGCTTCTCTACTCTGTCATGTGAACGGCGTGAAGCATCGTCTATTGAGAGGTCAAAGCAATACGCGCGCGCTTAGAACTGATGAAAGAAATGAACATATCATGGGATGATGATAGTAGTGATGATGACTAACGGGTATTGTGTGGTTGCATATGTACAACCTCTCACGACTTCACCCATTACAGATACCTAGCCTCCAATTATATGCCGAACACAAAGAGGTGTAGTTTCACGACACATGAATACACAATACGTGACACCTAGATTCGAGCCAGGGCTGTGTGGCGAGTGACCAAGACGCTACACGTCTCTCAAGCTTAACCCTCAACAGCACACCACAACAATCTCGCCACGCAATATCCTCAACATCTCACTCACCCCCCAAAATCTCCCCCATCATGCAAACCCTCCCCTCTTTTTTAACCAGCACGTCCCACCTAACCTTACCCTCACCCCCATTCCCCTCCTCACTTTCGTTTCTCATCTCCTCAGCAGAAATACCATAACTCTCACCCGCATAAATAGGCGACACAGCACGATACTTAATCTCTCCCACCCTCTGCCCCTCAGCAGCGCAGTGATCACGCCAATAATCCAGCATGGATATCAAGTTGATCGGACCGTGGACGACACAGCCGGGATGTCCTTCCACGGCGGCGCTCCAAGCGGGATCGTAGTGGATCTTATGCCCGTTGAAGGTCAGGGCTGAGAAGCGGAAGAGACCTGTTGGGGACCAACGGAGGTGACGGTGCGGGTACGCTGTGTTCATTGGGCATTTATTATTAATTCGTACTCATGACAGGAGTGGTTTGCTTAGAAATCCCGTTATGCACCATTTTAAGTTGATATACGGGCGTAGAATGAGTGAGATGAATGAAAGAGATGAGTCGCGTAGATGAGAATACTAACCTCCTTCTTGCGGTATATCTTTCACAGTCGAGGGACCGCGGATAACAGCTTCACGCAGCGTTTTGTCTGCTGCAGGCGACGGAGTAGTGGCTTCGGGACGGAAGATCCAGGACCTATCTCACCCACAGCTCATTATTAGCATGAAGCCCCACCACTTCTCACGTCTCACTTCTCTCGTCTCGTCTCATCCCATCTCACCTCACTCATCTTCATCCCTCACGCCCTCTCTTCCACGCAACTCCTATCCTCCCTCACCTCACCCACAATAAACACACAATGAAGCTCACACTCCAACACATCCAAAAGAGAATAACACAGCAAACTCACCGCTCATCAACAAGCGCCAACCCCCTCGGCCCCCAAAACTCCTTCTCAACCTGAACAAGCACCATCTCACTCCCATCCCGACTCGTCTTCGGCACAGCACTCACAAGCCTCGTTTTCTCCATCACCTCATCGCCCACCCTCAACTGCACTCCTCCCCTTTCTCCCCTACCCTCTCCCTGCCCAGAAACATCCCACCGCATCCTACCCCCAGCCCACATCCTCCTCGTAAACGGCACCGGTGCATTCCAACTCGTATCAGTCCCATCACCCCCCACCTCCCCATCACCACCCCCCTCAACCCCACCAGGCGTGAAATAAACCAAATGATACCCCGGCGGCACCGGCGTTCCCACGGGCGGCGCACTCACAGCTACATCCAAACCAGGATACAAGTCCCTTCTGGAAAGCGTAAGCGAGAGTTTCCGCAGCTGGTTCCCATCCAACACCTGCGTTGCCGTGCGCGTCTCCCCATTGAAGCGCGACAGCAGGGAAGACGCTGCTTCTGCTGCTGCTGAGAGGGTGGATTTATGATGTTTGGGGATGTGAGTGATGGAGCGGAAGGGTAGAGGGCGCAGCATCGTGAGAGGAGGGAAGAGGATTAGGGGATTATGGGACCAAGGGATCAGAGATGGTTGATTGATGAGTTAAGGAGTAATTGGGCTCGTATAAATCATATACTGAGTATGTGAAATACCGTCCTCCAAATGTTCCGCTAACAGGGGTGACCGGAGACACCCCGCGATGAGATCAACGGTATATTTACAAGGAGTGGTCGAATGGCTATAGAATCGCAATTAGGAGATAATCTTGCAACAAAAATTCCCAAAAGACAAATAGTATAGAATAATCTTAAAATCAAGAGAGAGAACAAAAGCGAAAGAAAAAAACCACACCGAAAGAAACCCTATACCTACACCTAGTATGCATCTATATCAAGCGCGAGCTTAATTACTTTAACCTCGGACCGCACCCCACGGCGCGGAATGCAATGATGGGCCAGTCGTCACCAAGCTTCCCGGAAATAAGCACATTCATTACCGGAAATAACACGGTCTAACACTACCTCCTTATTTCCAGACGACTAACACGAAGCAACACACGTTCGGGGATACAGAAAAGGATTTCATTTGTAAATGGCCAGCGCTGCAGATATCGCTGGTATTTTCATCCCACCTCAAAGGAGATGGCAAAACTTTGTCTAGTATAGCATAGTCCTTCAAATCTAATAACACAACACGACCATAGCCCCGGCTAAGGAGCTGTAGCTTTCAACACACCACAACACAAATTCTTCTCGCTATGCCATCCCACCAGTCGCCGATGCATAGAAAAAGTCATAATTCCAGCATATTACTGGCTATTCTTTACTCTCCCTTTCGCATCTAATACGATCGCCAGAGTCATAAAAGCAAACACTAGGTGCTAGACGCATCGGCAGGAGCGGGGGTATCTGCTGTCGAGACGGCTGCAGCAGCTTCAACGGCAGCTTTCTCGGCAGCCTTCTGTGCATTCTTTTGATCCTTCTTCTTCTGCTTGGCAGCTTTCTTAGCCGCAGCCTTCTCGGCTTCAGCTGCTTTTTGTTTCTTGAGTTCATCTCCACCAAACGTTTCACGCCATTCCTATGGTTGCTGATTAGCACGGTTTACTTCATAACAAGCAACTCCACCTGATAAGGCTCACCTCGGCGCGTGCTGCGGGGATCTGAGAAAATAGAAGAGCTGGTTCTCCGATCTTTTGTCCAGGCTTAAGAGTATTTGCAGTCCAAATATCGGGGATCGAGAATGTCGACGCTTCTATGCCCACCTGTCGTAGCATAGACTTTGCAGTCTCAGGCATATACGGGGCTATTTGAACGAAGTTGTCAGTGACTCTACCGAAACCGAGGAGCTTCACACAATTCCGAATTCCTTCAAAAAGAGTGGACCACAGTAAAAGGTAAGTACATACTAAGTAGGTTCGCCAGAAGGTGGACGTGGTTCAAAGCTAGCCCTACAACCGCGGTACACTTATCATGCTGCTCAGCAAGCGTTTGGTTACTGAGCTTATTAGATTGTAGAAACTGGTTGCCAAGAGCTGAGATGCTGAATAACTATGTTAGCATTTCCTGGAGGTTGTTGCTTGTGCTAAACATACACAAGGATTGTTTGTAACCCCTGGCGGAGCTTGATTGCTTCCATAGCAGCCTATCCAAGTTCATGTGTTAGTAATTCCGTGTATGATAGGGTTTGCCAACATCCAAGCTGCAGTAATGAACAATTCGACATTTGCCAAAAGTGTAAATAAAAAAACTGAATACGTACAATGTAGTTCTGAAGCTGGGCATTGACATCCGCCTTATACTGTTCGAATGAAGGCTCCGTATATTTCCGATAGTCGGGGATAGTGCTATTAGGAGTAGAAGTCAGTGTTTTAATACAACTTAGGTTAGGAAGCAGGTTGACTATCGTACCCATCAAGCTTTGCATGCGTGAATTTCACCACGCGATTTACAAAATTTCCCAGGTTCTTCAGTAAGTCATTGTTGTTGACATCAAGGAATTCACTGTAAATTGATGTTAGAAATGTCCCAAGTTGCGGATTGTTCAAAACATACTCCCACTTGAATTCGGCGTCACTGGTTTCCGGCCTTCTAGAGAGGAGGAAGAATCGCCAAATGTCGGCATCAATTCCAGTAAGCCGTGCCGAGTTTCCAAAAACACCGATATTTCGAGACTTGCTAAATTTACCACCCTCATAATTGAGGTATTCAGTTGTCGAGAAGCGGCCGACCTTCGTCCAATTCTCTTTGGTTCCGAGCTGGCCGGCGGGAAATATTATACTGTGGAATCTGCATAATGATGAGTCTGCGACTTCGCTGGTAATACACAACATAGATAGGACTTACGGAACGTTGTCTTTACCCATCTGTCGATAATCAATCAGTAAATGTTTTCATAAAGGAGATACTTAGGTCACTGGAGATGCCAGGGCGAGTTGGAAACAGAGAGGAGAAACTAGAGAGAAGAAAATACACAACACTTACGAATTGATAAAGTGTGACGTCTTCCGGGTTCTTCCACCTTAAACGTTATTAGAATATTTCAAAGCTAGATCCATCTTGTGATTGACGGCTTACCATTTTGTCCAAAGCGTGCCTGGCCTGTATATTAGCATGCTAGTTGTTAAAACAGTCACGTGCCCCTAGACCTACCCTCCAGGTTATCGCCATCGGTATAATTTTTGGTGATACTAGGGTATCCGACTGTAGAGGTGTGGGTAAGCAAGAATTTCATGAGAGGCGTTTCCAACAGTGATAGACTAGTTGCAGAATATTATGAAGACTGGTAGTCAATACCTGACTGGGGCCTTCTTCATACCCCACCATGGGCAAGTTTCAATGCGATATTAGTTATAGGGGCTCAACTTACTGCAGGCATCGAACCACACGTAAAACACCTTGTCGCCTAAAACGCGAGGGTATCAGTTGCCAATACAGAAAAGCCCCGTCAGGGTAAGAACGGTTCTTACTCACGGTATTCCTCTTCCGACAGTCCTTCGCACTTTGGTACTGTTTTAACATGTGATTAGCAAACCCTCATCATAGATTTGCGAAAAGCGCAAGAGAAGCGCATAGCAGAAGGTGAATGATCAACGTACTCGGCACACCCCACTTAAGATCTCTAGTTATGCCACGGGCTTGCAATCCTCTCGAGATCCAACTCTCCGTGATAGCAATGCAATTCGCACTCCACTCTTTATTTGCCCCTCGGAACCACGCCACAACGTCGTCCTTAAGTGCATCGAGGCGGAGGAAAAGATGTTTCGTAGCTCGCGGTTCTGGTGTCGCCCCGTCTAGCTTGCAGCGGGGGTTGATCAACCATCCGGTGGGTTTGGATTCTTGGGTTTGGCCGACGACGTCGTTCGCTTGGGCGGCGGGCTGAAGCGGGTCGAGGAGGTTTCCACAGGCATCGCACTGGTCGCCGCGAGCATCTGCGTTTGGTTAACACACGAGCCCAATCAAAGGCTTGGCGGGGAAGTGTGTCTGACCTATGTAATGGCAGATGCTGCATTCCCCTTCCACAAAGCGATCGGCGAGAAAAGACCTATACGAAGCTCAGAGTCAATGGCTACTCTTTTCATCATAGGAGGTGGCTTGCGCAATCGTACTCGTGCTTGGGACAGTAGGGTTGTATCGTTTCGCGCTCCTCTATGAAGCCGTTGGCCCAGAGCTTCTTGAATATGTCTTGCACTATCTCGGTATGCTGCGCTGTCGGGGTCCGACCGAAGATTGAGAAGTCGATACGGAACCAGTCGTATATCTCCTTGTGGATGGCATGGTACTTGGCGCAGAGTTCGGCTGGCGTGACGCCCTCGGAAAGCGCCTTGGTCTCGGTAGCGGTGCCGTACTAGATGTATGAAAGACGCGGTTTAGGATGTCTGGCCTTGTGACGACGAACAGGTGGGAAAACGAGACTTGTCGTCCTTACCTCGTCGCTGCCACAGATATACAGCGTCCTCAGCCCTCGTGCGCGACAGTAGCGGGCGAAACAATCGGCGGACTACGGTTGTCGCATCGGGTCAGCGCATGCTCTCTCTTTTCATTGGCGCATCGTCGCATCGTCGCAAGCCTCAAGAGCACAACTACTCACAAGGACTGATCCTATTATGTTGCCCAGATGCGGCGTGTTGTTGACGTATGGCAGAGCCGAGGTAATGAGGATATTCCTCTTGCCCGGCTCTGGGAGGATCGGCTCTGTTGCTGTCGAACCCATAACGCGTCTTGTCGCTCTCTCTTGCCGATGGGGATGATGGTTTTTTTCTTCTTTGCAGAGGAATTGGTCGGTGCTGGTGTTGTCTTGGATTGATCGTATGTTTATTTACTTGTGTATTTAGCCCAGACTGGTTATATGCAATCGATCGAAGGTCTAGAAGAAACTCTAGTAAACTGGTATTTTTGGCAGAGATAGAGAATGTATTCGACACATGTAGATTCGCTCCAATGACAGTCTTCCGTGTTAAATTCCGATTCAGTTGTGAAGAAGGGCGCGCCGTGTGAATGATGGAGGGGTTCTTTCGATAAGAAAGAAGGCGGGGCAGCATTTTGCTCTGACCTGCGCTGAACCCCACTGACTCATATCTAGCCTACCGCCTTTTCGCACTGTCCTAAGTCGGACACCAATCAGTAGGTACCTAACCAATTAACTCTTTCGTACCTTAATTTGTACAGTATGCGACTATAAAAGATTACTGTATCTTCTTCCATTCGATGCATTCGTACAGTAGGTACACCTGCATCCTTGGAATTATTGATAATGCCATATTCCCGCGCACTTTCAGTCTTACATTTGCGCCACATTATAGGACTTGAGTGTAGACCGAGCAGACTCTATGAATGAAAAATACGACATGTGCAGCTGAGCATCGACCGGGTCTACCACAATGCAAGATTTGGTTGACGGAAACTCAAAAAGTATAAAACTTGGGCTGAGCCGCATGAAACTAAGGCATGGTTGAGTAACCACCTCAATCAGATCACGTTAAGTTACAGGTTCGTTCATATAAATCATGAGACATGTAGCATTAATCATAACAAACATCAACGTTAACAATCTGGCATCGTGAACAGAAAGAGGAATGTAGTCCGCACAACTCCCTGCTCCTGCCCCCTACCCCCTACCCCCTACCTTTCATACCAACACGGCCCGCACATACTCCAAACCTCGTATATACATATAAACCCCATTACAAGCGGTAGGGAAGCTTCATCTCACCGGGCGCGTTATACGTTGGCACCTTCATATCGAGAGCCGCGCCGGAATACCCGAGGTCCTCGGCCACGAGCATCGCGCACTTCTCACCGATCAGGAGCGCCGTCGAGTATCTAGAGGCGCGTTAAGTCAGGACCAATACAGCAAGTATGGGGAATTAAATAAAGAAGAAAAAAAAAAAAGGTCAACTCACGTATTGCAGCCGACATTATCCGGACAGATACTGAGATCGGCAACCTTGAGTCCCTGGACACCGTGTACGTTCAGGCGCTCGTCGAGGACGCCGTGCTTGACGATGCTGTTACCTTCCTTGGGTGCCATCGAGCAAGTCTGTAAATGGCACGGATTAGCTTGCCGAATCCATTCCAGGACAGGGCGAAATGCTTACACCGAGACAGTGCCAAGTACTCTCGACGTGTCGCTTGACCCATTCTTCGACGGCCTTGATATCCGAAGTACTATACTTCAACTCCTCCCTGACATCCGCCTTGTTGCTGTTCAGGATGCTGGCCTGGGGCTTCTTGTCCGGCGCGGGGTTGAACACGCTCCAGCTGCCGTGCTGAAGGCCGGCGCTTAGATTGCCGAGGAGAGCGTAGCGCTGAGTTGTCTCCAAGTCCATGTCGTTGGCGCGGGCCGGAGAGTCGTAGTCGAAGAAGGGATGCATCGCCTGCACCTCGCCCGCGTAGGCATCCATGCGGCGGGCCGTCTCTCGAGACTTGATGTAGCCCCAGACCATCGGCGCCATATCTCGCTCGTCATTCATAAAGCCGGTATCGAAGTCAGGCGCCTCATACGGATCAGCCGACTTGATCTGAATGAAGCCACGCGAGAATGGGTACTCTAGGAAGTGAAACATTGTGAAGAACTTTCCAGGAGGCCTTTTAGAGTTCGAGGATGCGTATTAGATTATATGCTAGTTCAATGGAGAGCGGTGGCGGAGGGAACTCACATGAGCATATGGTCTCCAAACCAGCCGGCAATGACACTGTAATGCATAACCGGCTTGTCGGGCTTGTTTTTAAAGTATGACTTCCAGCCCTCGGTGAAGTGGGGAGTTGGCCAAGACTCGAACTCTTTGAGTTCTGACTCGTTTGGTCGCACCTTGACTCCAGCTTCGATTCCGTTGGTAGCTAGTGGCCCTGTGCCCTTCAGGTCCCATTGATCGTATACCTCTATTGCCGTAGTTAGCATATAGCATACAACAATGCCTTGACCGCAATTCTCTTACTCTGCTGCACCTCTGGCACGCCTCTGACAAAGTCGTCAAAGCTTTCAGTTTCCGGCTTAGCGCGATACACTGAGAAGGTAAGATAATGATCTTGGAAGTTAAGGCCGACTCCAGGGAGGTTGACGATAGGCTCAACGCCGGCTTTCCTCAGTTTCGCAGGGTCACCTATTGCTGTTAGAAGTGTTTACTAAGCTAACCACGGCTTATCATACCGATCCCAGATCGCTGGAGGATCAGAGGTGATGATAGAGTACCTCCGGAGACAACGATCTGCTTACGAGCCTTGAAGATCCTAGGCTTCAGCTGGCCCGGATGAAGAGGCTTTGTAGGACTTGGCGGCGAAGTTAGGCTTAATCAATGACGAATCGTGAATTTGAAGGGACTTACACCGTCTGTACGGCCACAGCACGGCCATTCTCGATGATAACCTTGTCGACCTTAGTATTACAAGCGAGGTAAAGATTATCGTAAACAGCTCGGGTGGAATGAATGTAGGCATGAGCACTATCGCTACGGCGTCCAGTCTACCAAGGAGTTAGCAGCACTATGTGTATCACGGTCTGTCAAGTTATCATACGTCACGGTTAATCCACTTCAACCAATGCTCCGCTCCATGGCCCGTAGTCAAATCCTGTAGGTCGTCGACAACTGGAATATCCTGTGACTCGGCAGCGCGCAAAAAGTCGTCCTTGATAGGATACGTGCTGAAATTGTGAGTTTAACGTGTGTCAAAGAGCCTTCAGATAAATCTTACTAATTTCCGAATGATACTTTAATAGGGCCCTCAGAGCCATGAATGTCACTGTCCAGGTTAGTTCGTGGTTCTAAAAGTGAATGAGGGCTCGTACATACTTATTGTGACTGGCTCTTTGGTACGTCTCATGCTTCTTCATAAGAGGCAGGAGCTCTTTGGTTGTCCAACCCTTGGCTTGAAAATCATCGTAGTCTGAAGCCGAGGCACGAGTGTACATCTAAATGACATTAGTCATCTATACTGATCCTATCAAGTACGTAGCGCTTGCCAAAAAGTTAATCGAAGAGCCGCCTCCGAGAACGTGAGCACAGGGTACGACGGCCTTTCTACCAGCAAGCCATTTGGACGGGCGGGACTCATAAAACGACGCCGTCTTTGAGTCAAGCTTCATATTGCGGGGGTAAACACCTGGCCGGAAGACCCATGGATTATTCAGGTTGCTCTCTCCGGCTTCGATAAGGAGTACTTTAAGGTTGTGGTCCAGATTAGCTAGTCTACGATAGTTAGTAAATAAGGACAGAAGCTTCTGATAGAGCTGACGACGTACCGACCCGCGACGACACAGCCACAACTCCCGCCACCACAAACAATAATATCGAACTCCTGTGGTAGTGGACTCATGTTGTCATAGGATTATTTCTTCTTTCTGTTCTGGTGTGACCGAAAATCTTGCGAAGAGTCGTACAGAATATTGAAGGAAGTAGGGATCTATATGTGTTCCATCGAGGTCCCGATTCCCTGTAACAGCAAATATCCAGGCGAGAGGGGAAATTGGCGAGGTGCAGCTGTTCCCACACCTCCGCCTATGGTTCCCGTACGAAGCCGCCAATAGAGACTCCATCCATACCCAGGGCTGTGGGCAAGACCAATTGGCAGCAACCTGAATCCTTCAAGCCCCTCTCCAAATAGGCAATGCCTGTCTGCAATCAACATCATATGATACCTAGATGTAACCATGCGGCATCCCCTCCTTTTTAGACAACCGACGATCTGTGATTAGCCCGGGATGATCAGACGAAGTATAACGCTCATAAGGTAGGGACCCATATTGGCATAGGACCCATAAGGGTAATTGGAGGATGAATGTGCTCTAGAGAGAGTGATGTGAAGGTAGCTCGTGTTGTAACAGACTACGAGCGGAGATGACTAATAAAAGCCCGCACCAATATCTAGGTACAGCTGTGTAAAACTGGTACTAAACGTGACTTGGCGTGCCCATGTAATTGGAAGTTGCTGAAGGAAGAGCCATCTCGGTGAGGCTCGGAATGTTGCCCAGCCTTAAACATATCTCATCCCTGTTACTCTGCATGGCTTGGGAAGACTATAACCCCTAACAGGCCGGGATTGGCTGTCCTGATGCAGTACCGAGTCCTGGTGAGTATCCACCCCCAAGGGCTCTTGTTTAGTGGAATGCGGGGGTGGAGACAGATGTGATGTCGAAGAACCGTTGAAACATGACTGCATATGCTGCATACTTAGTATGTCTCTTCCCCGCAACGGCTGAAGACGTTTCCACTTGGGTACGCGCGAAGCGAACGGGACAGTAGACAGCGAACTCGTTCTCGGCTTGGAATTATACGATATCAAGGCGACCCCCAAGAGGATGAGTGAATTGGCCAATATAGTAAATTGTCTTCGATACAGGGAAGGAGGTTGGTGGCAAAGGTAGCTTTGTGAGGGTCACACCACATTGCGTACCCCAATTACCAGCGAACCTTGAAATTCATTCGTGCGGGCCAAAGTGGACGGCCATCTGGGTGACAGCAACGAGTTGCCAATGAGCAGTGCACATGAGCCGGGGGCAACGGTGTTGGCATCAGTTCCTGTGTGGCGCAGGGACGGTTCGCAGAGCAGTGCTTCTTGACAAGATGGTGGGTAGCCCCAATTTGCCGGAGGAGGCGGGCATATACTAGCATGCCTCGTACATATCGGCATAGATTAGAGGCTGTTGATTCGTCCAGGTGCGGGAGGACAACGAGGGGACAGCCGGTACGGTGACGTTGGCGTTGTTGCACTGGTTGATTTGGTTGCACATCAAGCCCGATCTCAATACCTTGTGTGCGCCGGTCATCAGCATCGAGGCCGATGCGAGTCATGGCTTTTCACTCTAGGTAGACCAATGTGGTTCACTACGCGGCCTCCTCGCAGGCAACAGGGAGAGACGCTGCTCTCCCCGTATCTCTGGCAGGGTTGTCTGGGGTTTCCAGGAAGTCTGGTCTGGAAAAGCTGATCCCGAACACTGCCATCATGACGAGGGGAAATCTGCACGTCGCCCTTTTGATTCTCCTTTGATGCTCTGCTCCTCTGCTCCTCTACTTCTCTGCTCTTCCGCTCCTCCGCTCCTCCGCTCCTTGGGTCAGCTAGACGTTGGGGAAACTCACCCGAAAGCGCTGGGGATGAGCGGGGTGTTCAATTGATGGTTCCGACTGTCGTAATGCACGAAGCTGTGAGTCTGAAGGCATTATGAGTTGCATGAACAGTTGGGAGGGCTAAAGAACCAGGGTGACCTTGGTAGAGTACATAAGTATGCAGTACCCGTGGGCTTGACCTAGAGGCCGACAGGGGGCACCAGCTGTTAGGTACTATACTATACTACGTATGATTAAGTACCTAGGTACTTACTTAGGTACATATTTTACCTGCTAACCGTTAACCCCACCATTAGCCACCGAGAGACGCTGTGGCGCCCGTACTAGAGAGGCTTCCAAATCCCGATGTTAGTCGTGGTGGCCTTGTAGGCGATAGAAGATTTGGGGGATCATATCACATAATTAATGAGGTCATCAAGACTATCTATAAATGATATGGACATGGCTTCATTCACAATTAGTTAGATTGATAAATTTTCACTGATTTACCCTATCTAGCGTCGCCCTTTTGCCACTTAAATAGCGATCTAGCGCATATTATTCAACACCCCCATACTTTGCAGGAACACCACTATGACGTCCAAAGCTGACTTCTTCCACGCTTGACTGCCTTCAATACGGCCTATCTGGTCCAGTTCACTCAATAAGACGCCCTTCCAGTCTTTAGCTGTCCAGTACGGAGGTTGCGGCCAAAAGTCTTGATTATCCTTGGCACTGCAACATAGTGTTAATAGCGAAATCTCATACGGTTTGGGCATCAAGCAGCCCTCAGCAATTAGAATATAAAAAAAAGAAATGTTAGCGAGATGGAAAAGGCATGGAAAGTAAAATAAGAGAATTACCCTGAAGATAAACATCACCGTTTAGTTAAAAAGATCCCAGGTTATATATAGTAAGTAATCTTTCTTGTTGGCTAAAACACTTACAAAGAAGGCACTTGGCCACCGAATTCAACGAAAGAAGATAAGTCAACGCCTGAAGAAAAAGCTGTATAAATAGAAAAGGCTGAAAAATAGCTTCAAGAAAATAATACAGGCATATTTACGCACTCAATAGCGCTTCGCAAAAGTAAAAAAAATAGTGTTAAAAAAATAAAGAAATCAAAGAAAATAAAAGCATTTAAGTAGGTGGATAAAGATGATAACGTTTATTTTTAACCTTATACACTAAATTCTATTAGTGGGTTTAATCCCTATAATTATAGCAGATTTAGCGGTGTTAACCACTATAATTATAGTGGATTTAGTGGGCTTAGCCGCTATAGCTATCGCGTTGTGAGAGCTTTTGTTAGGTTGCACTGTATGGAATTGCCAAGGATAATCAAGACTTTTGGCCGCAACCTCCGTACTTAGGTATTCCGAATAGCGTTTAGCCAGGCTTGGCATCTCAATCCTTGTGGAATTATAGTTCATTATTCAAGCTCACGCAAAGCTCCTTTTGCTAGACGTGTGGATGAGATCCGGCCAATATTCTTCACAGAGATATAGAAATATAGATACAGGAGTGGGGAAAGCGCAATTCGTTTTTAGAATCTATTGAACCTGCGAGTTTTATGTTTATGCCTCACAATTTCATATCACTCAGCCGTGATCAAATGTAGGAACATCGCTAGATTGATTAGTATACACGTCTAACATGAATATTCCGACCGTATCCGTAGGGTCAAATACATGTTACTAACCAGCAGTGCTATTCCATATCCGCTCCATGTAGTGATGAGAAGAGATCATGGCTAAAAGAAATTTATTCCTGTCCTGATATGTAACAACTAGTATCAACTCAGTGGCGAAGGTTACGTCTCATGCAACTCACATGCGACATTACATATAAGTGAACATACCTAACTGTGATATCGATCGTTTACATGAACGGTAAACTGTACTCCAATTATGAGCGTAGCGCAGCAAAAAGTCCTGTAAGATACAATAGGAATGCAGGATTCATTTCAATAATCTGCCTGATCAAGCTCATGCTTCATCCTCAGTAGGATTCATTGATAAGCAAAGGCTCACGCCAGCTAGAACAATCAATCGGAGAAACGATGAAACAATCCAATCGGAACGTTGAATTTTGCAGTAGTTTAATAGAGGAAGATTCGGATGGCTCAAGTGAGATAAGACTGGCGCGCAGCCACTGTTGTGTTCAGATGGTGCGACGGCTGAATTCAGCACACGTCAATTTAAGAGCCCAAAATGTGCTTCAAATTGAAATCATTATAAAATTTTTGGTGTGTCGTCGTAACACGATTGATTATATAGTCGTAAGTTCTCGTACTCTAAATCAGTGAAGCATGTTTGATTGTTCAAGGGTGAACAAAACCATCCCAGCGAACTCCACGATGAGATTACTGGGCAGCGAAAGGGCCATTCACTGCCCCAGTAAGCTTGGGGGTCAGTGGGCTTCGTCACTATGCTGACCGCTAACAGCAGCCAGGATCGCACAGCATGAGACATGGGTTTCTCCGCGATAGGTCTGCTGCATTTATCGCAACAATATCACCAGCCGTCGCCCTATTACGAGATAAGGGCTGAATGGCGTGCTTGCGCTCAATGCGCCAAATCGTTAGTACAGGTGCCACCGCCTCGGATTCTCGGATAGCAACAAGACAAGCATTGGTTATAATTAGCAAGTCTTTACTCACAGCTGAATAAGTATATATTATTTGTCATTGGAATTTCACTCAACACCCTTGCTTCCAAATCATCACTTAAGCAGTTCGCTACGCATATGAAACGGCCGAAATAGAGGCTATAAATGATCAGTCGCATTTTATAGGAAACACCATCGTATAAACTGCATCAAAATACAGCCCAATCAAGTATTTCAAGCTGTCATATTGGTTAAAGATGGGTTCTCAGATAAAAGATGAGGTGAATGTCGACTTCCTGATTGTCGGTGCGGGGCCGGCAGGGGCATCACTCGCCGCGTTCATGGCCCAGAATGGTACGGACTTACACCATGCATGTGCAATGCTTAATTGCTAACTATCGCTGCAGGTCTTAAAGGCATAGTAATTGCGCGAGCTGCAGGCACCGCCGACACACCAAGAGCTCACGTATTTAATCCCTTCGCGCTCGGTATAGCATGCCTCTCAACGGGAATAAGGATCGAGACACTAATGGGAATCAGAGACTCTCCGTGACATTGGCGTTGAGGAAGATGCGATCGGCCATGCCACTCATGGCGAGATGTTCCAGTCATTTCGATGGGCGCGGAGCATGGTTGGCGAAGAGTACGGCAAGGTGCAGGCATGGGGCGCACATCCAAACAACATGGTAAACAACATCCTGTGAGCTCATCTACTTGTGAGATTTTTGAAGCTAAATGAGAGGAACAGAGAGACTTGGCAAGAGCCAGCCCATGCCAGTATTTGGATCTTCCCCAGTCCTACCTAGAGCCAATCCTTGTTAGGTACGCCTCGAGTAGAGGATTTCAATTCCGCTTCTCGACACAGCTCGTCAGCATAGAGGAGATTCCGAAGAGCACCGATTCTCTATGCACTATCCGTGATCGTATTTCTCAGCATGAGTTTAAAATCCGTGCTAAGTACGTCTTCGGTGCGGACGGGTCTCGCAGCAAGGTGGCTGAAATTCTTGGGCTCAAGTACATAGTCGAGCCACGGGCCGGAGTAGCCTGCAACATTATCTTCAAAGCTGATATAGGTCACCTGATCCCGAAGGAACGCTATGCCGGACTCCATTCTATCATACAGCCCGACAACTTCCATGGTATGGTGCCGATTATGCGATTGATCCGACCGTGGAATCAATGGATTCTCGTCTGCAACTTCCCTGAAGAAGACGATCGCTTCAAAAATATCACGCCCCAGAGTCCTCAAATCATCGAGCTAATCCATCAGGCGATTGGGGACAAATCTATAAAGGTTGAGGTTGAGAGGTTAGATCCGTGGACTGTCAATGAGAGTGTGGCAGAGAAATACTCTGTTGATGGAAGAAACATTTTCATTCTAGGTGATGCCGCTCATCGCCACCCGCCTGCTCATGCGAACGGAAGTAACACATGCGTCCAAGATGCGTATAATCTTGGGGTGCGTCTCCACAGGTCTTCAATAACACGAAAATACAGTGCTAATCCTCGCGTAGTGGAAAGTGGCCTATGTCGCCAAAGGCTGGGCTGGCCCAAAGCTGCTAGAATCATACAGCGTTGAGCGACAACCTGCGGGTGCAACGCTTGTCCGGGAAGCAAATCAGCAGCTCATCGCACACGCGGATGTATGGAAAGCTCTGGGCCAATTTACTCCCACCGCGGAGGAGGGTATCAGACAACTTGCAGAGCTGTCCGAGCCGACGCCTGCAGGTGATAAGCGCCGACAGGCACTCCACGAGGCACTAGAGGAGAAGAGACGCGAGTGCGAGAACCTCGGCCTGAGCATGAACCAATGGTATACCTCTTCCGCCGTCTACCTAAACGACGAGAAAGAAGCGAGACCGGCTCTGAAAGGAGACCCTGTGGTGGATATCCTGATTAGCACATATCCCGGCAATCGACTCCCACATGCTTGGCTAGATATTCCAAAACGGCAAAAGCTGATATCGACGCACGACTTAGCCGGCCACGGTGCCTTCTCCCTATTGATTGGACACAGAGGGGCAGAATGGAGGGAAGCAGCGGCTAATATCACAAAGGTGA
The DNA here is from genome assembly GCA_022495085.1 of Xylaria sp. FL1042. Lineage (NCBI taxonomy): Eukaryota > Fungi > Ascomycota > Sordariomycetes > Xylariales > Xylariaceae > Xylaria > Xylaria sp. FL1042. The sequence continues at coordinate 27,479 of MU380288.1, forward strand.
CCGGGATACCTATCAACACATATGCCATTGGGCTCGGCCTTGACTACATCGATGTTTATCGCGACTGGTATAAGAGCAGAGAAGTAGAAGAGGACGGGTGTGTTTTGGTAAGGCCAGATAGATTTGTTGCGTGGCGGTCGAAGACAATGCTAGCCAATTGCGAAGACAAGCTGCAACATGTTTTAGATAGTGTCCTTTCGAGAAATAGGTAGTCTTCAGTCATAACTAAACCTAGTATTATAAACGTATGTCAACTAACAGAAACTATTAACAATTCATTTCTTTGTAGCTTCAACTAGTATAGAGATTTACATTCCCAACTTCCCGGCAGGTTGGGGTCACCTGATATGTACTTGGCTTGCTTAGGATACACACACAATGGTCGCTGGCTCTGAACTCCTAAGGCCGCAGTATCATTGACGAACTTGGTCGCAATCAAATGATCCGGTGCCTCGTCGGCTTCAACCCACTTCATCATCGCCAGAATTATGTCATGCTCGGCATCCTCATACCCGGGAACAGAATGTGTCGCCCCTGTGAGAGTTTGGCTACCAGCAGCGATGTACCAAGGCCCCGTAACCGACCCCGCACAATGGTTCATATCAGGAATTAGGAAGAAGCGATAGAAGTCGTCGATGTTGATACCCTTAGGCCGAAGAGTCTGTAGTACCTTCTTATAGAAGTAGATACTACTGCCAGTAGGTATGAGGGAGTCCGCTGCTCCGTGGTATTTGAGGATCTTACCACCGCGATTCAAGAACGGCGAAAGATCAAAATCATCTGCTGATGCGTTTCCCGGGTTTATGACATCAGCTATCTGAAGATCCTTATATGTGAATTTTGTATAGTCGTAGTCTGTGTCATTGAAAACGAAATATTGGAAAAAATGGAAACCTAAGGTCGACACTGATCCCAGCAAAAAGCTGGCATCCGTTCCGAGACTCACACCAGGGAACACGAAACTCTGGTCTGTATCAACCCAGTCATTATAAAACTTGTATAGCGTCGTTAGCTGTGCAGCTGTGAGACACGCAGACGAGTTCGTGCTCGTACAGAGCAGCGCCTCAAAATCGAAATTACAGCCGTAAGGGTCGCTAATAATGTTATCGACCAATCCATCCTGTGGATCGCATTGTCTTTTCATTTCGGCAGTAACAGTTAAGAATAAAGATGGGTCGATATGCTTAGGATCAGCCTCCATGTAGTTATACAGACCTTGCCACTACAATAACCAAAGTCAGTTATCATCGCATTAGGGAAAGGTAATATGCGTTTCAAGGAAGCTGGAAGCCTTTGAAAGAGCCATGCTACTCTGGAAGCTTTCAAAAAGAGAAGGGGTTCAATGACTGCTTACAAGAGTTGCACCTGCAAGGTGAGGACTCCACCAAGCAGGAGCACCAACAGAGATACCGTCAAATGAATCAGGATGGAGTTGGATCTCTCTTAGTCCTTGCCTTCCGCCAGTAGAGCAGCTAGCATAATAGGAGTATTTGATGCCATCGGACATGGCGTAGTAATTCGTGATGATTTGCTTCGCCCATTAATTAGTCTCCGTCAAAGAATATTCAATACCACATGTGCTAGCTAACCTTAGATAATACAACAGAGCCATGCATAGCACGATACCCCCAGTCTATAACAGTCTCGGGAGCGTTAAGAGCCCATGTGCCGTCGAATGCTGCTGATATATGACCAGTATCTGTTGACATTGTGGCAAAGCCATACTAGGCAGTTGTCAATTGTTGGGTGGTCATATCAGCATAATTATCGAGACACGTACGTGAGAGAATGTGCCCATATCTGGCCAATTAATACCACCTCCATAGCCTCCATTTCCCGTCGCTAGAAATCTCTGATTCCATGTCGAATCGGGAAGGAATAGGCCGAAGTTGTAGGATGAGTTCTCGGATGACTTGACGTTTATACCCACAGCGCAGAGGGCTGGTAGCCGTGTCGCATTCACAGGAAATGCGATATTAGCGCTTCCTTGGCCGAAACTTCCATTCTGCGGGACAGCTTGAACAAAGTTGACAGTTGCTTCCGATTTGTCGGCAAGCATCGCAGTGAAAGTTTCGGGCGAGCATTGAGCGTTAATCAGCCCTACGCTAGCCAACAGCTTTACAACAGTCAAAAGTAAACGAGACATGTCGAAATTTTCTAAGAGGATGTGATGAAGAGTCAACTTAAAAGGACCAGAGTCGAATGGGTCTGTCTGGCGCATGTTTACGAGCAGGGCGATGCAATTATTTATATAACGTTGCCAGAATTTCACGGCTAACGAGCATTCTCAATTACGATGGAACGAAGTTACATTAGTAAAGCATTTACGGAAATGTTGAGCGGCATTAGAGGTCTTCGCGTACTGGGATTTTAGACCCGCTGTGACGTTGATTTGGCATGCGTATACATTGGGGTAGCTCTACAACCCTGAACACCCGCTGAATACACGTGTATGGGTCTAACTTTGCTATGCCCAAGTGGATAGCGGCTTATGATCTGCGTCTCGGGTAGAAAGCCTCTACTCGTTTCATACTCTGCTCTGGTTGAGAACGGTGAGACAAGACATTTCGAAATGAAATAAGGTATGCGTTGCGACCAACGCGGACTATCTGTGTGACGAAAAGATCGATACCGCCAATCACACGAGTGTGGAATTAACGGGTATTAAACCTACTCTGCAACATATCACCCAGGTTAGCTGGCGCCAGACAATTAAATCTAAGGATCGCTTAGGTGCGTGGACAATATTCACCATGGGAACATATATGCAAGTTCGACCGAGTACTAATACTGTTCCGACCGGTAGCTTAAGTCTTTCAACTAAGTACGTAAGCCAGATGTTGCTAACTTCGTAGCTTATTTTGCGTTTTAAATCATCAGTAACTATGTTACTTAGGCATCAATCTACGTGATTGATTCGATGAAAAACTGACAGGCCTATGCTGTAACTTCGGAGCGTATATTTTGGTATTAGTTTCTGACGAAGCTGAGACTACGTTATGTACTTAATCTTCGTCCATTAAACCATCGAGCTCGGCAGCACCGGAGCATTGGCAGCATGTAAGCTACTCCTCCGCGATCCTTAGGAATAGGATATTCATTTTTCCCCTGGGCCCTTGAGCGGGACATTAGGGAATACCTTCTATCACTATCGAGTTTTAACTAAGATAGAATATAGTACCTGAGTAAATTTGGTATTTCACAGTATTTCTCCATGTACACTAGTTCCATTATTTCTCCAACCCCGAATGAGGGGAGTCCCCGGCTGAAAGTACCCCTAAACGGAGCTTCATTGTGGGGTACATGCCGCGTCGAGGCAAGATGCATTCGGCAATTACTCACGGTATCTAGAGCACATGGATAACATGGATGTTCAATCGGTAAATCCTAACCGAGGACACAAAAGAGAATTGTGAAAAAGCTATTGAGTGATAGAGATCCCCGTGACATGTAAGACTAGAATAGGTATTCTGTGTTCCTCGTACGTAGTACTCTTCGAATGTGCGTCGTTGTAACTCATATAGCGACTTGGACCTTGGGATCTCGGCAAAGGTCGAAGGCACCTCTACGTTTGTGCTATTAGTTTCTTAACGTTTATGAGTCCGTTAAACGTTGAGAAAGAATACATCATTTACTTCGCCACATCAATCTTCCTCGATAATCCTGTCATATTATGAGGCCAACCTAAAATCGAGCCTCTTATTCCCTTTATCTTGATGATCAGATAGATATACTAGCCTCTCTTCTGGCATCATATCATCCCATTTCAGCGCTCTTGACCTATTCCTCCAGATATAGTAAGTCTTGGCAACAGCGTACAGCAGCAGGTTGAGGCTTAATATTCCTAGAAGGATGCTGTTGCCGCGACGATACAAGGGTGCATCGTCGGCACGGTAGATGTTAGATGATATGACCACGCCCGCTTGCAGGAACATATTGTATAATGCCGCACCAACAGCTCGAGACCTGACCGTATTGGCGTTCCGTGATATCCAGCCAACTTGTACTGGGTGAGCTACTAAATGATGAGACCTTGTCTATATTCTCATGTAAATGGGGCCGACATACCAAGTGGCGCTGCTAGAAGCAACGAAATTATAGCCCATGTTAACCATTTTGACGCATGTGTTGTGTCGACTACCCGTAGGTATATAAGAAAGGGAAGGCACCAGAGCTGGAAGAGTGAGGCAGTTGCAGCAAGTTGGCCAGTAACCTCCGCCAGGATAGAGAGCAGCAGCATATTGATAACTATTTATGTATTAGTAATGATTCACTTAGACGGTTAGCCAACATACTTTTCAGTACTAAATACGGAATTGTTAGGAGATTCGTTTGGAAAGTCGTAAAGCCCAAGCCTTTTAGCGAGAGTGTCAGGTACAGCTGCGGAGAGAAGGTTGGAATATTGAAAGTGAGTCCGATGGCGTAAAGCGGCCTTATTTGTTTCATCAGTATTACCAGCCAGCCTTATGAGAATGACTTCTTACCAGAGATCGACATCAGTTAAACTCTTCCAAAGCAATTTGAGTGTGATAGGTTCCCGGTTATGCATTGTCCCTTTACTCGGATCATCTCTGATTATTCGATTTACCATGATGGTCTCTTCTCTGTAAATTGTGAGTTGATACAAGTAACTATGAGGAAGAAAAGAGAATGGCTTACCGAGCTGTGAACCAGCCCTTTTTACCTCGGGACCAGCTTGCTGTTTGAGTCGGGCCTGGGGGCAACATTACAAATGACAGTATGCCGATAGTGCCGGTAATAAGACCCTAGGGTTGTCAGCTAGTCCGTTCTATAACTATTCCAATATTACGAACCTCGATTAAGAAAAGCCATCTCCATCCAGGGTAGCCGTCCACTCCTCTCAAGTGAAGCAGTCCAAACGCAATGATAGAGGCTAGTATATCCGCCATGAACATGCCAGTCCAAAAAAAGCTCAACCTAATTGTGAGTTCATGATGCTTATAGAAGTACGACAAATACAAGACACACTATATCAGAGTAAGCCTTTCAGTACTGTACTTGCAGTCGATGATACATACTTCCGGAATGAATCCTCCCTGCAGTAACGCCAATAAGGAGCGACAGACCAAGAACGATGCCCTACTGTTAAGGGCAAACTGTGACGCTGAAACAATAGAAAACAGGATTATCTGGACAGGGATGTATCGATCCGGACCAATCCATTTAGCTAAAAGCTGGGAGGGAAATTCACCAGCTAGGAACGACAAAGCATAAACTGAATTACCAAGATTAAAATCTGTGGATCGTAAGTAATTAGTGATTCCAGACCTCGGGCCTGAAACTGACCATTTGTGCTCAAGTTCATGTCTGCGAGGAAGTTATCCGCCACAGCTTGGCTCAGATTCGCACGATCCAGCTCCATGGCGGTGAACATCGTGGCGACCCAAAGCATGATGCGCCAATCAATTTTTCGGATTACTGCATTTTCTTCGCTCCAGGTCCATCTCGCCAAAGGGTCGAAACGGTGCGCGTTCTCCCTGAGTCTCATATTAACCTCCGTCAATATTAGCGAGAGGATAATGAAATGCCTGACCAGTCTGCTCGGGGCTCGTATTGATCTCTAACACTGATAACATCAAATACACTAGGCTATCAATTAAGATTTTAATAGCTGTCTTCAATGGCTATCTTTGATATGCCACCGTACCTGTGTCGCGATCGCATTCGGATCGTAACGCTCTTTTCGCTGGAACCAGAACTTCTTCTCCTCTCGCGGTTGGCCTAAAGGCGGAATTGAAGAATTATTTTCTTCCTTGTCGATGCCATCGTTGATTTCTTCATTGTATGGCTTTTCTAACGCTTCTTGATCCGGAATGATAGTAGGCATGGTATCGGGCTCTGATTCCCGGGTCTTAGATTGACAACTGGCGTGGTTCAGACTGCGTTGATACGGGCTACCCCCATCTCTATATTAATGAAACCGTGCCGGACCAGCCAGTCTTAATCCTACAGATAATATTCCAGCGATTATATCGTGATGTCAAATTAATATTAATATAATTTCTCATTTTTGGGTAAGCAAGCGTGCGGGGTTGTCTCGAAAAGGGTGTGTCAGCCCAGGTTCATAATCCCCTTTAATGCCCGCTGATCGATTCCAAACTCAGCCTGAAATATCAAGTTATGTATGCGTCTGCGCAACTTCACTGGTACGATGTCTGACTGTTTATGATATAGATACGTCTAATAACTCGCTTTATCCTTTCGATACCACTGGCCTATTTTATATCACCGCTTCTCATATGACATGATACACAAGCAGCTTGTTTGAAATGATGTAACACCCTGTAATTCGCCAAAGTTGGAATGTATCACGCAATGGAACACGTGTCATCCATCCCCGTCTACTAGGTAGCATGAATGCACCCCGCATGTTCCTGTGTGGAAATATAATGTGGCAAATATTAACAGTCATAGCTGAAGGTAACCTCATATCCCGGTATTCAAACGGTAGGCCAAACACGCTGGCTATAGAAGGGTACATTATACTCACATAATCGATCATTTCACTTGCGATTATTTTTTATGAGTATTAGAACTCGTCACTATCATAACTTGAGAGATCGCGTAAATAGCAACCGATTATTGCAGCTTAACCCATGAGAGCGAACGAAATGCAATCATGAGCTATCTTTTCATATCTTTTCTATTAGCTTTACTTGCTTCCTCGACACGATCATGGACTAGTCCATTTGCACCTCTCTATCAAGAACCCCTGATTGGTCTGGGACGAAGTCGTCCAAATATAGTATTTATTTTGACGGATGATCAAGACCTTCATATGCAGTCACTTGATTACATGCCTTTCGTCAAAAAGCACTTGGTTGATCGTGGCACTTCTTTCAGAAAACACTTCTGTACTACAGCCCTTTGTTGTCCATCCAGAGTATCGTTGTGGACAGGTAAAGCGGCACATAATACCAACGTTACTGATGTTTTGCCGCCTCATGGTACGTCTTATCACAACAATATTGAAACTAGCTTATGATCGCAATAGGAGGTTACCCGAAGTTTATTAATCAAGGACTGAATGATAAATATCTCCCAGTGTGGCTACAGGATGCTGGGTATAATACCTACTATACTGGCAAACTCTTCAATGCTCACTCAGTGGACACGTATAATTCACCTTTCGCTGCGGGTTGGACCGGCTCTGTAAGAAAGCTAGCTTCCTGAGGATCAGGCTGTTTATTAATCTCACCTAGGACTTTTTGCTTGACCCCTTCACGTACTGGTATATGAACAGCACGTATCAGAGAAACAAGGATCCGCCGGTGAGCTACGAGAATCAACATAGTGTCGATGTTCTAGCGACAAAGGCACTCGGTTTCTTAGACGAAGCGTATGCTGCAAGGAAACCCTTTTTCCTCGGTATTGCTCCTGTAGCACCACATGCAGATATCCAGTCTCCAGCCTTCAAGCACGGCAGCCACAGCAATATTACCGATGTTCGGTTCAGCCCACCAATTCCAGCACAGAGACATGCTCACCTATTCCAAGGCGCAAAAGTACCAAGGACATCAAATTTCAACCCAGATAAAGCATCGGGCGCAAGCTGGATTCGAAAACTGCCCCAACAGGGTCCCGAGAACGTTGAGTACAATGATCACTTCTATGTGCAACGTCTAAGAGCTCTTCAAAGTGTGGATGAGATTGTAGACAGCTTAGTGCGCCGCTTAGAAAATTTAGGGGTCCTGGAAAATACCTATATTTTATACTCGACAGATAACGGCTACCATATTGGGCAACATCGTCTCAGCCCATCCAAGCAATGCAGTTTCGAGGAAGATATCAATATTCCGCTCATCATCAGGGGACCGGGTGTACCCAAGAATTTCACGACTGACATTGTGACAACGCATACCGACTTAGCTCCAACTCTGCTACGGATTGCTGGAACTCCTCTGCGACACGACTTCGATGGCTTAGCAATACCGCTTACCCAAACTGGCCTTGATCAAGCTAAGGACGAGCGACATGAGCACGTCACAGTAGAACATTGGGGGTTCGCGTCGAACGAGGGCCAAGTATTTGACTGGTATCCCAAGATTACCATGAACAATACTTATAAGGCACTGCGCGTGATCAGCGAATCATATAACTTGCTTTATCAGGTCTGGTGCAATAACGAGCACGAGCTTTACGATCTTGCGACCGACCCAGGGCAAATGGTTAACCTCTTAAATCCTGAAGAAGGTTCGAGTCGTACGTTACTGGGCCTGCCCTTAGATAAGGTCGCCCAGAGACTAGATGCTCTCCTTTTCATCCTCAAGTCATGTCGCGCACAGACCTGCATCCGCCCCTGGCGTGAGCTTCACCCCGCTGGCAATGTTGAGACCTTGAAGGATGCGCTTTCGCCACGATTTGACTCGTTTTATAATACAGAAACCAAGAATATCAGATTTGAAAGGTGCGAAATGGGGTACATACTAGACGCTGAAGGGCCGCAGTTTCATGGAGGGATCCCTGGATTAGGCGTGCGTCAGGACTGGCACGAATGGACGTAAATATTGGCGCAGCGCTTCGTATATATAATTAACTCGTGGTTTAATGTAGATTGAGCTCATAGAACGCCTTACCTATAGTGGAATGACTGTTAATAATACCTTTCATTTTCACGACATCATCACATATACATTTACTGGAATCTTTACGCTAAATCAGTTTATATTTCTTGCATTAAAAGAATCTGCAGGACTTCACCGTTACCAGAAAGAAAAGAAACACGAATATCTCGCTTTTGTGGAGATAGTGAGTCAAAATCTGTGTCTCGTCATCCACCATCCAATTGCATCATTCCTAGCTCCCTCCATTGGTGCACCCCGGTCAGCACGCCTGCGACCGGATTCTATGATAGATTAACTGTGGCTCATTTCACCGATAGCTGGAAGCGCAGTGACCCAGAGACTACAGGGGGATAGATTGCGACGCCGGCAGCCGTGTCTAGGCATCCTCTTAATACGAGGTGCATGGCACTGCTACCTAACTGATCGTGGCTGTCCGCCTTCGGTCTTGCCCCATAACAACCCGTAGTAGTAACAACAGAATAACCCTCTTATTTTCCAAACGCCTGTCAGTATAGTGACGATGCCATCATCAGACGAGTCCACTTCACTGCTTCATCCTAGCAAGAATGGGGACGGAGCCAGCGTCAACCGTAATACGTTGGTCGACTCTTCTCATCAGGAGAACCCGGCCAAACCCCCAGCACTTAGCCGAAAAGATACGGACATTGAGGCTAATGAAGCCGCTGCATGCCCCAATGATACGAATAATCCTCCTAAGATCAACACCTCGTCTTTTATTAAAATAGTGGCCGTTCTCATGATAGGTTTGTCAACTATCGATAATAAACTGTACGAGCTGACATATGATTAAAGGACTCTTCACATCTAGTGTCGACGGCTCTTTAGTCCTTGCGACTCATCCAAGAATCGCTTCCGAGTTTAACGCACTAGAGGACTCGAGCTGGCTTTTCATCAGTTTTTTATTAGGAGGGGTTGCTACTCAGGTCCTAGTAAGCATATCATGTCTTATTCCCTACAGAATGTCGCGCTGTTTAACACAATATAGTACGCGAAACTTAGCGACGTATACGGGCGCAGAGTTCTCCTAGTTTTCTGCTATGGGCTATTCGGTATTGGCTGGTAGGTGATGCCCACGTCCTTGAAGTATTAGGAGGCTAATCAATGGACGTAGTGCCATCATGTATGTGATATGAATACCAATCAAGGAGTAAGGATTACACACTAAAAGGTTTCTAGTGGCATAAGCCAATCGATGTGGCATGCTGTACTTGGGCGTGTGCTATCTGGATCCGGAGGCTCCGGAATGGCAAATTTAGCACTGGTGCTCATTACAGGTAATTTGGATACTCATCATTCAGAGTCGAAAACGGACATCTAACGTCTATTACCATGTTAGACTTGATTCCACTACGTAATGTTGCTTCATGGCTTGGCTATATCAACATTGTCAGTACGACCGGACGCTCAATAGGAGGGCCACTGGGCGGCTTCCTAGCCGATACAGTTGGTTGGAGATGGTGGGTTCATCCTGCTCACTAGCAGCTGATCGAGAGTAGTGGCTAACTATAGACATAAAGGTCTTTCGCAGGCCAAGCACCATTATTTGGTGTTGCTATGCTTGCTTCCATTTTAGTCATTCCCAACACGAAAGCGCCTGAGTCGGAAAGGGGAGACATAAAAGGTCTTAAGGCTTGGCTTTCACGGATTGATTTCGCAGGATCGATTCTTTTTGGAACTGGAATCCTCTTGTTGATGCTTCCTGTTGAAATTGGGGGCGTCAAGGTGCCATGGACACATCCAATGATATTCGGCCTTTTAGGGACGGGTGTCATATTACTGGGCATTTTTGTCGTGAATGAGGCTCGATGGGCCGAGAAGCCAGCTTTTCCTTTACGACTAATGGTTCACAAGGACATACTATTGCCATACACTGCTCTGTGTTGCATTGCTGGTGCTCAAACAAGTGTGAGAATATGACCGAAATCCCTTGTTCTACTGATTGGGCTAACCAGACCCTATTATTAGCTTATGTACTTTGTGCCATTATATTTTCAGGTTACAGGCGGCGTATCTAACACTGTTGCCGGACTCCATCTCGTCCCGGCTGTAGCTGGTAATGCAGTTGGAGGAATAGTAGCTGGGCAGTTTATACGAAGGCAAGAATATATTGGTTTCAGTGTAGCTCACGAGGAAGAGTGCTTGTCACTAACATTGGTCTAGAACCGGGGGTTATAAAGCAGTGATCTTGGGATCTTCACTATTCGCTTCAACCGGGTACGCACTGCTCGTCATCCGATGGCTTGGTGATACGAATTGGTGGGAGTCGCTATATATTGTCTTCGGGTAAGCCTCTTCGGTTCCCTTCCGATTTCTCTATTCACAAATCATTATAGTGGTTTCGGTTCGGGTATGGCTGGGTCGGCCGTCTTTGTCAGCATTAACGCAGTTGTCGAGCCGGAACACAAAGCTGTCGCGAACTCTGGTTTGCAGTTGGCCATACCCATTGGCATGTTACTCGGCGTGACAGCCGGCAGTGCTGTGATGCTAGATGTACTCCAGCGTGTTCTAAACAGGAAACTTCTCGATGTCGGGCTCAATCCCGAGGTTCGAGCCGAGGTAATCAACAATTCCAATTTCATTATTACGATAACATATCTAACAGGCTGAAAGATCATAAAGAAGTCTATAGCAAACGTTGACTATATTCGCCAATTACCACACTCCCTTAGAGATATCGTCGTGGGCGGATACGTGGTCGGCTTGAGAGCCAGCTTCGGTGCGTTAATGTTGATCAATTTCTTGTACTGCAGAGCTAACACCAATGAAGTTGTCATTTTAGTGTTTTCCCTCGCGGGCCTTGCTGCTGGGTCCCTTCTTAGAGAGCGTCGCTTGAAATAATGACGGACTAGCATCTAGAATCAACGAAAAGCGAGAAAGTTAGCTTCAGCATGGAGGTAAATAATAACTGTGGTACAGATGCGTTGCTCAATTCATATCAGGGGCTCATTGCAGCAGCAAGTCAATCTGCACTCCATATAACGCGACACAACTCTATTATTTAGCACTGATAGGTAATCATGACCGCGTCCCCGATAGTTTTATAAGTTCCCTCATTTAGCAATTGGGCTGTGAAAACTACCATAGTAGCCCCTCGGATACTTGTGCCCGTAAATGCGCAGACTATGGGGAGCTCTGGCAACAAGAAGTGAGCGTCAAGGGTTCGGGCCTGGTTGCGTTGAGGTCGAAAACGTCCCGCTAGGTCCGAGTGCTAATCTTTATTTATATACCAATACCAATATGTCTGTAACATCGCAAGACGCGCCTAACAGAAAGGCGATGCTATTAGTATTGACTTGTTCGGTCGCAGCCGATGGGTTCTAGACTCTCTTCCCAGATAGCTCAAGATTCCTTATTTTTCAAACTTCAGAATGATCAAGTTCATTTAGAATTCGGGACAGGTTTTTTCATTTCAAGCTGTGTCGCTTCAAACATCTACGACCCCCGTGCCAATAAAGAAGGCTTTCATTGCTATTTTAATCCCTATTAATAATCGCGGAAATATGGCGGTAGCTAAAAGACTGCAGAATGATATCTCAAGCCTCAAGATACCTGGCCGTTAAGTATGAATTGGTGGTCTTGGTATAGCGACTAATCAAGTGCTGCGGGGAATTCGAGGGAAAGCTAGCAGTGGGGACATCACTAGAAGTCACTTGGGGTAGGGCGTATTATGGCGAGGCGATGTCGGCGAGGAAGAAGATAGCTACGAGCCTAAATGAACTTTCTTACCTGTGGATATTACATTCGAACATGCGTGTTCCAATATGTAATATGTACTTAATGTACGTCACTTCTAAATAGCATCGTACCCAAAAATATCAAAGCCTTACCTATCCAACAATTGTCTCATCGCCTAGATTCCCCTCTTCTCAACTTACACTCATCCCCTTTTCATGACCGTTTCAATCTTGAGAGGGCATCAATATGGGCAACTTGCTAGTTCTCGGAGATTCTGATATACACGATATTCTTATCAACCTTTCGAAACCGGAGATTCTGACCTTCAGAGATGCGCTCGCGCGATGTCTAAGAGACTATTCCGTCGGCGTTGAGCGCGAGTACCAGCCGGCTCCAGGGGTAATCAATCGTCCGGAAGGGCAGAAATGCCTCTTTCGGCCATTTACTTCGTCTGATGGCATTGGAACCAAGATAGTTGTTCAGCCAGCCCCGACTTCGAAGGCTGCAGGCGCACTGCGTGGCATGGTTGCGATGTGCGACTCTGACGGCTTACCCTCCGGCATCCTTAACGCTGAAGAGGTTACCGGCTATCGCACCGCACTCATCGCGTTGATACCCTACCTTTGGCGCCGCCACACTGAGAAAATCGTCGTATTTGGCGCTGGAAAGCAGGCGCTCTGGCACCTCCGTCTCGCACTAGCGCTTCGGGGTGATGAGATCAAGTCTATCACAGTCGTAAATCGAACTGTATCGCGGGCAGAAGAGCTACTGGCGAAGATAAAGGAAGAAAACAGCGCACGTTGGAAATCCTCATCAACCATGCAGCATATCGACCCTTCATGCTCAGATTATCAAGAATCTTTGAAGGCGCACCTTTCGACTACTGATGCTATCTTCTGCACAGTTGGTTCGACCGAACCGTTATTCCCAGCGAGCTACATACTAACAGAAGGAAGAGAGCGCCAGCCCTATGTATCCGCTGTCGGTTCTTGGCAGCCAGACATGATCGAATTAGATCCGGAGCTGCTCCGCCAGGCCGTGAAACGAACCTTACCAGGATCCAAGGCAGGCTCAGTCCTTGTTGACGATCGCAAATGGGTCCTGCAACACTCAGGAGAAGCTGCTCGAAGTAAGATAGAGTCTGGGCATCTAGTAGAGATTGGAGAGATTGAAAAGCTACAGAACGGCGAAGGTGACAAGGGGCCTCTACAGAATTGGATGGAAGAAGGACTTCTCGTATACAAATCTGTCGGCGTCGGTATGACCGATCTCGCCGCTAGTAACGCTATCCTAGCTATAGCCCGAGAGCGCCGACTAGGAACTACTATCTCGCAATTTTAATCGGTCTTAGTGACATTTAGTCTCGTCCCAAAAAAAAAGGAAACTTGAGAACAATATTGCCCTTATGAAGTATTGCCGGTTGAACTAGAGCCGGAATCGGATATTATCCTTGGTCTACTCACAATTTCCCTATGCAATCGAGCACAGTATCACCGCGACGACTCCAGGTCTGCCTCTATAGAACTCCTATCGAATAACAGCATTAAGGAAGCCGATCATCGATTACCCTCCCGAAGGTAAGCGATAAGTCAACCCCGCCACGTCATCAACACGGCTCGAAACTCACTCCGTTTCGGACCGGTTCGAAAGGATGAGCCGCATCGATATGTGCTTGACTGGTTGTTGTCCGATGCGCCTCGACAAAGAGTGCATTCGCGGCTGCGCTTACAAACATGCTTTATAGACTTAGATAGTGTCAGTATATGGTTTCAAGCAGACCAATTGATGAAAATAGTCGCGCACTTTGTAATTTCGTTATGAGTTCCCTTTCCAAATCTGACCCAATTGTCATCGTTAGCGCAGGGACCTTCGGCTTATCCACAGCGCTACACTTCGTTCAAGCCGGATACCACGACATCACAGTTTTTGATCAAGGCGTCCAAGTCTCAAGCGACTTCCCGGCCACCAATGACGTGAACAAGATCCCGCGAGTTGAATATGATGACTATTTCAATTCGAACTTGATAGTGATGCATCTCCTACCATTTAATACTAAATATCTATGCGTAGTTGGCATACTAACATTAGGTACCTGTAACGAATTTAGGAGGCGTTGAACGGTTGAAGGCCTAGAAGACGCCACTTTTTGCGCCGCATTACCACCAAACAGGCTTCCTGAGCGCCTGAGAATGCCATTAACGCACTCAATTCTTTTCTCGCATCAGCCGAGAGATACCCTGAAGTTGGAAAACACGCCATTCCTCTAAAATAGAGATGATAACGTCGCGGCAGCCGGGCATTCTAAGACGGCCTTTTACCGGGCTGGGAAGGGTATTCTAATCACTATGACGGATACGCGCGCTTGACTAACTCGCTTATAGCTGTTTATGAAGCATGTATTGCACTGGGTGTTCGGATCTTTATTGTAGAGGCCGGTGACGTTGTTGATGGCGAATGGTAACTGGGATAAAGACTCACCTGAACGGCCTGCATAACACCAAGCGAATGATCGTGGCGGCTGGCGCTGCAGCTTCGAGCTTGTTCCTATCACCGAGGACGCAGGTCGTTGCCAAATCATGGTTTTCCTGAAATTGTGTCTGACGAGAGGCAAGTTCAGCAACACTGATCTGAAGACCGGAGTCTCCTATCCTCTGTAGAAGAAAGCCAGTTCATGCCCCCTGACGATGAGCGACGAATTCGAAAACTACTTTCGCAGACCCTTCCTTCTCTAGCCAATCGATCCCTAGGCGCTCCGCCAGTTCACCGACATAACCAACTCGGATTACTTTATCGATTTCGTGCCTAGCCCACCGAATTCTGTAGACTTATTATCCGGCGATTAGGGACACGGCTTTAAGATGTTTCCAATCGTAGGGAGCTAGGTCAAAGCTCTTCTGGAAGCTGATAACGGCAAACAGAACATTTCACGGTGACGGTGGAAGAACGTCGAACCAAGCAAGGCGAGAAATTGGGGCGAGGTTGTTAGTTAGCGAATTGGAAGCTCTAAGGAATTCAAAGATATTAGCAGACGAAGGCGAACTTATTGCACCATATTAGAAGCTATCTTCTCATATTTTGTATATGGTTGATCATGGCACATAATACCTATTCGAGACCTATATATACTATTCTACCTGAAAGTAACCAATTGACTCCGCGAAAGGTCTTCTTCTCTGCTAGGTTTCAAATACTGACTTCGTATAATATTCAAAAGAAACAGGCAAAAACAAAAGAAGGGAAGAGAGAGAAGAAAGAGAAAAGAAGCAAAAGAAACAAAACAAGGGAGAGGGGAGGTGGGAGCTAAAGAGGGTGTGAAATACTATAAGAAAGAAAGGTAGTGAGCAGAAAAACCGAAAAGCGATAGCCCGCTCCCATCCTATAGAAGTGAACTCAAAGTTCCTCACAGTCGGCGCATAAGTAGAACCAGAGTTCGATCCAACCCGAGGGCTTCATTAAACGGCACTCTCCTCTCTTAGAGCATTTGCGGCATCGGACCTCCCCCGTGCAGGACGTCCTTTCATGTTCAAATAGCCTCCGGCACTCGAGGAGCTCACTGCAGTAGTTGCACGCGACTTTCCCCGGGCAAGCATCGCGTTTATGGATTCGTAATAGGCGACATTCCATGGATTCACCACAATGAGGACATGAAGCCTTACCCATACAAGACCAAGCCTGATGACCCGAAAGGGAGACGGATTTGAGATTTTTGTGGCAGTAATCGCATCTGACCGTCTGTGCGACACCATTCTGAGGCTTTTGCACAGGTATCGTAGACCCTGGATGTTTCGCCTTGCAGTGCTTTTCGAGCGCTGCGGTACTGAAAAATCCCTTTCCATTTAGTTTGTTGCAGCCCAGGACTTTGCAAGGATATGGAGACCAGTCATGTTCGCGCTTCATATGCAAGGTGTAATCGGACTGTTTATCAAAAGGCCGATTCTTTTCTTGCCGCCCGATTCCCATAGCCTTAAATTTAGGATCGCGGTAGTATTCGCAGCTCTCAAAATGGCACACCGGAACGTTGTACATATGAGCCTGGCGTGGTCGGAATAACTTCGCCAATTGATCATTATCATATTTGTGGAAGACCTTGAGATGCTGTACGAGATGATCCTTTCGCTTAAAGCCATTCTTGCCTTGATACGTAGTGCATTCATGGCATGGGTACTCAGGAACAAGACGCTTGTCAGAGACTTGCACGTGACGCTCTAAGCTAGAAAGCTTTGTGAACTCCTGTTCACAGTGACACTTGAACGGAGACTTGCTGATGATAAAGTGTTGTCCCATGTGAGATGAACTTAAATGTTGCCCCCTTGCACCCTAAGAGTCAGCAAGTACGAAAAAAAAATTCGTACTGTGCCAGGGGTCCAGAGTCGCCTGCAGACGGCTGAGCTGGCCAGCTTTGCTCATCCCGCACTGGCTGTTCTTGCTGTTCTTGCTGCTCGAAGTGAAAGCCAGAGTCAGGGCCAATTTGGAGAAGCACAGGATCGATTGTCGCGAGATAGTTGTTGTCGTCGTCTGGATTAGGAAACAGCTGGTACTCGTTCATGAACTGATTGAAGTCGTATTCGTCCATTTTGACAAGAAGTGGTTGTCGCGATGAAGAAAGTCGTTGTTAGAAATGATAGCAAACAGTTCAATAAGTGTGCTACGAAGGCAGAAAATGTTGTGAAAATGGCAGAGTTGACAAAATTTCTAAGGTCAAAGAAGAATGTTGGGATACATACCTCTCATGCTCAACCACGCAAGGTAACTCCAGAAGGCCGGCGACACAGTGTGTAGGTCTAAGTAGTTAGATTATTTAGGGTGCAGCAGGAAGGAACGCCTTAAAGTAAATGCAGCTTTCATATTGGCTCCGCCCATGGCCACTTGGAAAAGTTGAAGCCTGAATAATATACGTAGTATGCAGATTCCTGCATGACCTGCCATATAACAAGGGTTGATTGGCTCAAGCACACCTCACCCAAGGCAGGCTCTTAGGCATCCTCCTAGGCATCCTCCTAGGCATCCTCCTAGGCATCCTCCTAGGCATCCTCCTAGGCATCCTCCAACATGGGTTGCTCCCTCCCACCCTACCAAGGCCAGGCACGCGGCGTTCAGAGAATATGAAGGTGGGACAGGACAGTGAATAGCAAAGGTGAACCGCCGACAACTTCTCGAAAACCCCGCACTATCCCGGATGTTCTAAGTGCATGATGCACAGCACCATTCAACTCGTCTACTCAAACCGGCGCTTATTCGTCGCAGCATACATCTGCACCCTATCGACGCCAAGAATATCACCCTACTACCTCAGGTCCTACCGGTGTAATAAATAGGTCGCCTCATCAAGATAATGCCGTGTCAATCTCCAGAATAAGGCATCATTAAGAAAGTTATACTTCGTCTCCAACATAATCATGATGCTGAACATGCATATAAAAGATATCGCTGAAAATCAGATACCGTAGATGTAGTGATAGAGAACTCGAGTATTTATATCTCTATTACATATAACTACACGGAGGAGTCCTGATCTTTGAGATCACGAGACCCCATGCCACGAGACCCAGTCCTCAGAGATCGCGAGGCTTCCGCACTGGGGCGCCCACACTACGACGAGGTGGCAGATCCCTTGGACTACCCGAGGGTGAAGGCCGGGCCTCTTCAAGGTCGAACTCTCTTGCAATACTATCCACCTCGCCCTGTTTCTCGATCTCCTGCCAGAGGTTTCGGTCCGTTGGGAAGAAGATCCTCTGCACGGCCGTAGCGCCCAAGTTAGTACCTACAACGATGAGTATGCCAATAATAGCGATAGTCCACCACGCGAGGCTATTCCCAAAGTTCTCCGTGAAGGCGTGATATACGCGGTACTCTGAATGCAGGGAGTATTTGCGCGGCAGGGCGTCGACTATAAGACTGAAGAAGAACCAAAGCGATATTGACAGGGCGCAAGCGGCTAGTGGCAGCCATGTCTTGTTGTGCATCTCAAGTATACTAATTATAAACATTAGAGGAAATCGCCGATCATCACCGAGGGGGAGACGCTTACAGGATCTTAACATTGATTAAGACGATTACAATAGTAAGAGCGAGGGAGCCCATCGGGAAAAGCGAGTTATCATGTGATTGGTGAAAATCGGAGGAGCCGGTGAGATTGAACTTGAATTCGAATAATATAATCAGGAACACCACGACCGTGTCAACGGTACCCGTCAGTAGGTAGGCGATGCATTTTTTCAGGTTGATACCCTCGTCGCGTTGGCCGAACGCGTACAGCTCAGGAACTGCAAGGAGTGTCTCGGGCGACAAGTCCTGTTCACAAAGTCCAAGGAAGAATGTGGGTAAAGAAGTGAAAGCGGCATTGTAAGCTGTCAGACTCCATGACTGGTAGAGCGACGTGCCACTATAACCCGTAAACCCTTGAAATTGCGCTTGGATGACATAGAAGACCCATTCTTTCCAAAATGTGCAGAGAATATACTTGCTTGTCCTTAGGCTAGGGTGAAGAGGTCAGTAGGCATATCTTGGAGTAAGGTGCTCACAATGCCAAGCCAGAGAGTTACATGGGCTAGAAAAAGGGGTTAGGGGGCTACTCACTATAACCAATGACCGTGAACAAGTAAGAGCCGCTGAAGAAATCGAAACTGCGCAATAGCATAATCTGCAACCCGTGAAGCCTGAAGACCCTCGCGACCAGATATGCCAATGCCTACATGAGCCGCCTGGATCATGGCAATATCGTTCGCACCATCGCCAATTGCCAACGTGACGCAAGATGGATTTGTTTTACGGATACCCCTGACCAGAACCGCTTTTTGATTAGGTGATGCACGGCAGCATATAACTGAATCGATGCGAACAGCAAGGTCAAAGAACATGGAAGTCAGAACATTGTCTTTTTCCACAATACTGAGAGTTTGGCCGTCAATGACAAGAACCGAATGTGAGACCCGGTCTTGCTCAATGTCGAGGAATATGCTTCTCATAGTTCGATGCGGATCAGCGGTCGTCGCATCGAGTACATAGACCTCAGAATAAGATTTAGCCAGGTTTGCCGACCGTGCGATGTTAATAGCCGTCTCTCGTTTGTCTCCAGTTAACATCCACACCTTGATGTTCGCTCGTCTTAATTTATCGATGGTCTCAGGAACCCCAACTTGAAGCTTGTCCTCGATGGCACTGGCGCCGGCAAGTTCGAAGTCTTTCTCGATTGCTTCCGCTGCCTTTTCAATGTGCTCTTGTCTATCTACAAGACTGGTCGTCGCAGATTTAAAGGCAGTGTTCCACTCTTCGAACTCCTTGTCGCTAATATACCTATATCCGTAGAGCAAGATGCGCAGGCCCTCTGTAGCGTACTCGTCAATATGCTTAAAACACTTTTCGAAGACCCTCGCCTCATCGGCAGCAATAGACTCGTCGATAACACCATTACGATCATCATCACTATCATCAGAGAGATTAGTCGGCTCCTTGTACATCGCGCGCATTTCGTTCTCTTCTCGCCCGCTAGCTCTGCTTAACCTTCGTAAGTCTCTAGAGCTTCGAACACTACGTGACCGGAAGAAGCTAGAACGTCGCCCTTGACTGTTCCGAGGGGTGGCCATACTTTTGCGCCGCATAGCTCTTTCAGCTTCGATACTGTGGCGCTCACGGGCTTTACGGCCAACTTCGTCCGCTGCTTGTGCAGCGAGTTCGAACAGTCTAAGGCGGCTCATGATAACATTATCGGCACCTTTGCACACCACACAGACCCGATCATCCGGCATCCGTACGACGATTGACATTCGCTTTCGGTTACTACTGAACTCTATTACTTTTAGAACGTTGTAAGTTTCAGTAATAGCCTCCCCATATTGGCCGGATACTGTGAGCTTGATTGACTCCGCGGGGCGGTCAACTAGAAGATAGCCCATATCTTGGGCTGCTTGTAAAAGAGCAACTTCATCCGGAGAGGCAGCCTGGAATGTGATCTTTCCGTCCTC
Source organism: Xylaria sp. FL1042 (assembly GCA_022495085.1). NCBI lineage: Eukaryota > Fungi > Ascomycota > Sordariomycetes > Xylariales > Xylariaceae > Xylaria > Xylaria sp. FL1042. Next base: position 47,721 of record MU380288.1, read on the forward strand.
AGACATCTCGGGCAGACAGGTGTGACATAAGGCAATGCACAACAGAAATTGCCGAGCTTGCTTGGAAAATGCTGTGTTGGGAAACCGGTACATATAGTCCAGCATTGCTTCAGTCCTAGATCCCGGCTGTGAAGTCACATTTCCCGCAGAGTCAGGCTCTGGATTTTCAATCGTGGAAAAGGTAGCTTCAACACTGGAAGTATCCATAGTCTTGAGGTCAACCGTAGACTCATTCTGGCGGACTTTTGCCTTAACGTCTTTGGTATCCATATCCATAGTATGCAGCCAGCTTGTTCCTCCCACCGTAAGCCTACGGAACTGCATTTTATTTTCAGTCAAAGTTCCAGTCTTATCAGAGAAGATGTAATTAACTTGCCCCAAGTCTTCAAGAATAGTGTTGGTGTTGATGGAGATGGGCGTGTCTGTTTCGGGATCATACATTTCGATATCGTTGAGTTGGTAAGCTTGGACGACCTTCACAAATTCGATGACGATATACAGGGATAATGGGATAAGTCCATTTATGAGAATGATTGTTCCAAAAACGATCGCGCCGCCAGATACAGGCACCCGTGACAAGAAAGAGATCCTCTCATATTGACGTTGCCAAAGAAGGTAACCGCCACTGACACCAGCTGTTATGGCAAGCAGAATGAACACGAGGGAAACAACAATACGATTAGTGAATCTGTTGATTTTCGGTGATTTTGCTCGCACATGCTGATTCGCATTCATCCGGATTTTGCACTCCTCGCCTGTGTTGATGACAACGCCAATTGTCTCGGTGGTGTTTCGTATCGTAGAACCCCGGAATATTACCTCATTAAGAGTTAACGGCATAGTCTCACCATTCATTGTGATACTGCCCTCAAATTTGTAGAGGTCGGGGTTAGGATCTTCGCATACGAGCTCCCCCAAGCATTTCTCCAGTTTTGGAATCGTATCGCATCGGTTGGCAACCAGTGTAGAAGGCTGCTTGCTTTTCAAGTTCGTCTCCCCATCAAGCGCCATCGTGTCAATATATGCGACCGAATTGACACCATTCCCATGAAGAAGTGCGAGGTCGGCGGGCACCCTTTCGTTCCTCCCCAGTCGGACGATGTCACCTACCCTGAGATCTCGCCACTTAACCTGAGCCCACCGGGTTTTGGACTCATTTTCGGATACAGGCTCCGTCGCTATTGTCTCTTCTTTGCCGTGTGCTTGCTGCTGCTCTAACTTTCTAACAACGAACCTGAAAGGTTTAGCGCTTGGCGTATTGCTCGAAGCCTGAACAGGTTCAAGGACTGAAACAAGCGCCAAATTATCTTCCCTGTCTAACAAATATCTTCGGTAATCGTCCCATCCCTCCTTCGCCATAATAAGTGCGATAAAGGCAACTAACGGACCAAGTGTCGTAAAGGTCCCAGTTGGGCTCCATCCAGGAACTTGTTGAAGGATACCAATAAGTAGAAAATAGAAATTCGCAAGCCTCCCGAACTGAAAAACTAGCTGCTTCGGCAAGAAAGAGAGAATCGTATATCGATTGGAACGGATAGAGTTGGACTTATAGTGTTTTCCGCTTCGCTCGTCTATCAATGGCTCGTTTCGGACCGCACCGGCGTTTAGGGGTATGTGTCGCCCATCTTTACTTGGGGGAAGGGGTTTCTGGCGGAGGATGCCTTCGATGATCCATTTCCGGTAAAAGCGATCACCAGATTTCCCTAACCTTGCTCGCCACACCTTCGCTCGTCTCAGGCTACGATCAACTCGCACACGGGAAATGTCTAGGAGAAGGCCGAAGGAGCCCTTGAGGAGTTGTCCGATCGGTCCGCCGCTAGTAGTGTATTGAGCACCCCTAGGCGACTCGCGCACCTTTCCCGGCGCATCACCATGGCCTTCAGATGTTCCATCTCCGTACTGACCAGATATATCCACCATTAAAACATCGGTAGGAGCGCCCGCGCGAACACTCATTGAAGAGGCCGAAATCCCCCCGTCGGGAGTTCAAGCCAATATCAACGTAAGGGATGCCAACTAGGAATGATGTATTCGGCTAATTTACTAGGAATGTGCGTCACAGCTACCTGCGATGAATATCCCACGACTGCCGTCGATCTAGGGGCGCGGTCATTTGTTCTCGTTAACGCGCAACGACGCGCAACAGTATGGAATGTGTTGAAAGAGAAACACTACTTGGAGGTCTTAAAGCAAAAATAAAAAATAATATCAAAGAATGGAGTAGGGCCTACGTTGAAAAGTGTGCAGCCAAATACTCGGATTGTAGTACTTCATGATCCTCACATCTTCGTCATCGGTATTAAAGGGATCATCATTGTCGAAGGCGGGGGACTAGCAGTCCAGCACAGCCGGGACGCCAAGAGCGCCGAGTCTTATAGCCCTTCATTGCCTAGACACTGCCCAGACATAGAGCAGTAGACTAAAGCAGAAGTCACAGAAGCGGCAAGTTTTAGCCAGGCGCGTATGTAGAGCAAACGGAACGAGAAACATATACCCAGTTGTGCTGTGACTGTCCAAGAGTTGCCACGTCTGATTAGATTAGCACCTTCTGCAACAGGATTGGTAGATGGTTATTAGGCAGTCCACCATAACTATCTACAACAGGACGACGAAACACGTTGGATGATTATTTACGTAACAATACACATATGAACAAACTTCTCAACAGATAAAATAGACCATGCTACTCTTAAACACGCCATCAAAAAGAAGAGGCTGAACTACAGAGGCGAGCCCTTCAATGTATGCTTGTTCTAAAGGTATCTGGGAACTTACACTGGTATGACAATGGATACACCACCAACACCAACAGGAACACTAGACTTCGGGCGATAACCTTCCATACCCACAAAGACCCGTAATATTTTGGAGTGATGTCAACGAATTGCGTCACTTGTCAAGCCACAATTACGCGCTAATTCTTATGGAGACAAGTATGGCCAAATTCTAGGGAGCACCTCACAGAATTTACATAAACGCGAAGCCTACCGCAGTAGGAGAGCGGGCGCTACCGTGGCACCCACAACTAATCGGGACTAGAGAAGCGACGGATATATGGACAACCTACGGAACGGCCGGACCAAACCCACATCTAACCAAAAAAGGACTCCTATCTCGTCCTATTGATTACCATAGCCCGGCTCTATCTAGTTCACTCTCGCTGGCATCTACTGTTGGATTTTACCACTGCGCCAAAAATCTGGCGGGACCGGTCCATTATTGGTCACTGTCTTATAGTGCGTATTATCCAACATCTACATACCAGCATACGCTAACAAACCTAAAACTTCGATACAGTAGAAACCACAGCCCCTTCCATAAAATAATACTAGGAAGTTTTGGCCTCGGAGCATTCGCCTAGTTTGTGTATGTCGCAGACAGCATGTTTGGCCACATTCCTCAGTACTTGCTATTCGCTATGCAACTACCCCGGCCCCGATGCTGCCGGCTATGCTCTATGGAGCCCGCTCTGACTATACCCTAGGACACCCCTAGCCCTAGAAAATATATGTACAGGATTGTAATCCGATTGGCAGCGGTTGCAGAAGCATAAAACGCTATACTGCAGATTTCTTCATATATATAACAGCTCCTGAGTAGACAAGCAGCGGCGCGACAGGTAGTACTCCCGGCGCTGTCAATATCCAACCATAGAACTATTTCCGGGGCACTTTACTGTTTTGCATTCCCTCGTCCTCTATCGCCACTGTCACCATTTTCATTATTTTAACTTATAAATAGGTCGAGTTTGATTCTATTAGTCCTAAGGCACCCTATTTTTAAAAATTTTGAAACCCGGCTGCTTTTAGATTACATATAGCTCTTAACTATAAACTCTGTCCAAGTGATATCACACTATAATAGGTCCTCCGATAGTCGAGCGGGTAACAGACAAGCTTGAAACTTCTTTAATAGATGATGGGCAAGGCAATATCGCGTAATCTGTCTACTAAACCATTTAAAGGTCTTACTCGTACACGACCCCAAGACGGATAAAGCCAGTGTGGCATTAAATGTGACTATCGGAAACTTTAGCGACAGCAAAGATATGCCAGGCATCAGGGTGTAAGCCAGGCCTGTTATGCATGAATTTATTGAGTCGACTAAGGTAAACTGTACCACAAAGCGGATGGCTATGGTCTATCAACACCGGCACTACTCTTACTCCATGTCGCAAGCCTGCCCGAGATATTACATAATATTGTGGCCCAAAAGCTTTGCTTCACGCTTATATTCGCCTAACCGCGAAGTTAGAAGTGTTGGGCGGAAACCGCTTAATGTGCCCATGTATCTAGCTAGGTTCAGCACTCAGCGGCATATGCAATAAAAAACAATTCAGGAAGTTTATGCCTTCGTCTAAATGCCTTAAATAAGGCACGAAAAAGCTTGCTGGATGCATTATAGGTGCCTCCTCATACTAGTGAGAGATACTGCTCCCAGTCACACGGATTGTCAGATAGACGCGCCCTCCACTTGTCGAACGAGTGACTAACGAGCTTCTCCATGATGAGGCCAAAGATATAAAAGTAGTGCCGAGTTCGAAGTCTAGGCCCTGTTATACTCAGCGCTCCGCACAAGCAAAACAAGTCAAATAAAGCCCTCATGACTGACTTTGACTGACTTGAGCCTTGATTTCGGTATATTTGACTGACTTGGCTGGTTTCTGTATTTGATTTGGCCCAAGTATTTGCCAAACATATAGGTCAAGTAATTTTAGGGGCTATTTTACCTATTTTAGTTTAGTTAAAAAATAGATGGTTAAAAAGCTAAAAATATATTAATTGCAAATATTATATTTTTATAGCTAGAACTATAATATAGTAGTAGTTTAAATAAAATATAAATATAAGTAGTGCCGAGAGACTTAAAGGTAAAAAGGTTAAAAGGTTAAGACTTTTTGCTTTTTACGGCCGTAAAACCTAGTTAAAAACGTTAGCGTTAAGCTAAAAATAGTATTAATCGAGAGATTTAACTATGTTAAATATAAATCCGATGAAAAAAAAGGTAAAAAAAAAAAAAAGCGCGCAGGGCTATAAATAGGTTAAATTAAAGCGTTAAAGGTGGCTAGTAAAGTTAGTTAATTTTAAGTGTAAAAGTAAGCAAAAGTAAATAAATAAAAGTAAATTAAATAAGTAAAAATAAATTAAATAAGTAAAGGTAAATTAAATAAATAAAAATAGATTAAATAAGTAAAAATAAAGGTTATATTATTTAAGTTAATAAACTTTTAAGTTAATAGCTAACTTTTTTTTATTAAAAAACCTTTATAAAAAATTAAAAAAAATACAAGAAATTGCTTAAAATTATTTGCAAGTATTTAGCTTAAATAATAATCGTTTATTTGGTTTAATAAATAATTTAAATAATTTTTATTTTTTTATTTTGTTTTGATTGGTTAAGTTACTTGCTAGTTAAGTCAAATATTACTTTGCTTGTGCGGAGCGCTGGTTATACTCATCAACAGTGGTTCGAAATTCTGCAGGGGTCGGTGGCGAAACGGAATTTCCGAATTCGAGATCTCCGGCATGTACCAAGACCTGTACTTGACGGCTCACGTCGTGGAAAAGATACGTGCCTATTCCTGGAATAAGAAACTGGGGGTGTTTCTTGCTGAAGACGTCTAACGCTCGATAGAAACTTTGTGTGCTCTCCTCAATATTCCCAATCTCATGCCAAGTGATACATAGAAAAAGATGCACCACACCGCAGGTAAAAACTTCTTGTTCTTCGGGATTGTAAAATTTGTTCCAAGCTAGAACATCCATCCACCCTCGCAACGCAGTCTCTGGGTTTGGAGACACACGGGCAAGGGCAATGAGTGAGCGGACGTGGCCTAATCGATCGATGACATTCGGTTCTTTCACTTCTGCGTATATGGCTAATAGCTCCCAGATCAAGTTGTGAGCATCATCGATCAGGCCTTGTCTTAGTCTTACCTCTACGAGGGAAAGAAGCAGCCGCCGAAAACCCCTCTTGTAATGACCACGACCTAGTCTTAATCGTTGAATTTCCGGTTCCAACAGGCCAGAGGCTTGAGAAAGAAATCGAGTTTCCGCGCTTTGATACTCCAGCTCGCAATACAGATTAGCGAGGGCTGAGACGATGAGAAAGTGTTTGGGTTGGCTGAGTCCGGCTGTATCAAGACAAGTCTCAAAGCATTTCCGCGCGTCATCAAAGCGGCCCTGTCCCCGAAAGACACGCCCGACACAAAAAACTTGGTCCCAAAGTAGATGGTCCTGTCTTCCCGGGGGGTTCATATCAGGGGTCCATTTCTTGAGTTCGGAATGCGCCTCTCTAAAGCTGAAGCAGTAAAAAATGTTCTTGGCTTCTGACAGATGAAGAGCTGCACGGTCCTCATTTGGCAAGTTCTGCGAGCCAGGGCTTGACAGAAAAGTCCTGATGACGTTTTGGGATCCGTGAATATCACCCCGCAGGCGTAGTGCAACGCTTTTGCAGTGAACAAACTCGCTCTTGATGTTCGGAAGCGGGTGATTACTAAGCAGGTTTTCAGCCGACTAGAGAATTTGTAGCTGACTGCCTTAGGGCGCAACTTTAGATGCTGCCATCAGGTGCTTGCATAGTTCCGTTAGGTTGGATATGTCGGTATGATTTTGAATAAAGTAGTTCACCAAACTTTTCAAGGTATTAGAACTAAAATGCCGCATAGGAGAGATGCAAGAGAACAAACAATGTCTGAATATTTACGTGGAATTGTTTGAATTGAGCCTTCGCCCATGAGACCATACGTTGATGCTCAGCGGAGGCGTCGCTCAGGTCGCTTTGGATCTCGAAACTTGGCGCACCAAGGCGAAACATGTGTGTTTATATCTGTACGTTTTTTTTGGCATACATTACAATGGTGCTTGAAGCGAAGTATCGCTTCCGACATGGTGGTAATGTGCAGATGATTCGGTTGGTTTATGGTGAGCCTAAAAACAATACAATAAATGCTGTCGTGCCACATCCACCCGAAACTGAACGATGCTCCGCAAACTCACGTGGCTCATGTCACTAAATACTAAAATTGGTGGTGTCCCGAAGGACATGGGTGCAATTCTTATCTGAGCCTATGGGTTCTCAAGGTTCCACATACCACCCCCAACAGTTCCGGTTGGGGCTAGCCGCATTAAGCCTTGCACTTGCTCTTAGGTGGCTTAAGTAATTCCATTGCACTGACACGTGAGAAGGCACAGATACTCTTGGGGCACAGCAGCAGGCTTGAAATTAAACCTTTGCTGGCCGAAGTTGAACGTATCAATGAAACATATGAACTATCGAAATAGGAAAGGCTAACTACATTGGCCGCCAAAAGAGCAAAGCCCTCATTTGGGCTCTTCAGGGGCCAGATACTTCACCGTCATGTTTATCAACAGACCTTGGTAATGAGCGAGACCTAGACCGGCGACGTTTAGCCGTCATGATAAGAAGATATTCATGACCATCTGGCAGTTCCCCGAGTGGCCAGTTCCATGTTTCCTGAACCACACGTAGTGCTTCTAATGGCTCCTGGTGATCTACGAAGAAGTTGGTGTTCACCCCTGACACTAGCCCAGTAAAGTCTGTGGCATCAAAGAGAGAACCGCACAGCTTTGCGTCTCGAACGTAGGTTATTGGCGAAGCTTTCATGATCGAGTCTGCATTTTCAGCTATGAAATCGAGCGAGACTTTCTCAATTGAGGCTGTCCGCGTGAGCTTCAGGTTTTGGCACAAGAGTATCGCACTTACCCCCGAAAGTTGTTCCTGCTGCCAGACACGCAGCCGGGTGTGAGCTCATGATGCCGTATACATCGTCTGTGGCTTCCTTTAGAGTTCCCAGCAGGCCTTTCGCGAGACCACGGTCGCGGTAGTCTTTCCCCACAACGAGTTGAGTAACCCAACAGACTGTCTTGCCGTCCCAAGACCAGCGACAGGCGAATGCGTTCCCGGCAAGTGTTCCATCGACAGTCACCCGAACGTACGAGGTCTTGGAATTATCTGGAAGGTATTGGGCTCGCAATCGACGGCCGTTGAGGGTAACACGCTTTCCTACAGAGGTGTTAGAGACAGAAGAGCCAGGCGAGTGCTCTGCATACCCTGGCGAGACGACTGTTCTCCCCAAACTCCGTAGTTCTGGCTGAAGAGTTCTGCAGCGTGGAGAAGCATATCATCGGTGACTTCGTCGTGGTCAAATATCTCATACAGCTGTTTTGCCATTTTCACGAAACTTCCTTTCTCATGAACCCAGGAGCTCTCAACAACAGCGACTTGGGGCTGTGGTAGGAATGTGACGCGCGGACGACTGTCAGAGGGTGACTCTTCGAGCGCAGAGTTTGATCGTTCTTTAAGGCAGGCCATTCCAGGCGGCACATCCCCATGGGCGTGGATTCCCTCCATGGCGACGTTAGTACTTAGTTAGGTCGCTGTTAGGAGAGGCGTAGTAGATGCAGCGGTGATGCCTATAAGTAGACCAGACAGCTGTATAAGTGGGGCATGCATTAGCGTGCTTCCCAGAATTCTGCCCCGGCAGCCTTAGCGCGCTAATGCAAGTTCTTTGAGCAAAAAACTTTCCTCTTTCGTCCATTGGTGGGTCCGGACGTACTGCTAGCCAGCTCCTCGTTGTCTACCTCGAGTACTTACTTCAGAGCCACCAAACTAGTAACAAGTAGACTTGGTAGGCCAGTTTACTACCAATAGGTAGACGTGTCCCTGTTGGAACTGTATGAAAGACACTAACATGCCTTTGGGGTATATGTTATATGTTGGTAATAAGAGCAGGGTGAGCATAGGACTAGCTTAAAGAGAGATGATGGAAGAAAACCTTCCTGAACAGGTAAAGCCGATGAGTCGAGTAGCTCGTTAAGCTTAGACGCCTTGTATATTATTTTCGGGAACTTCTGTTGCGTTACAACTGTGGCATCCTTGGGACATAATTCGCGAACCTTGTTTTTTGTGGCCGTCATTGCAGCATACACCCTATTCATCGGGAAGAGCATGCCTGGTAGCATCAAGCGCTTTGTTGCCACTTGTTTCTTTTGGCTGTCACAGCTTAAGCAAAAAACTTTCCTAGAATAGAACACAATGCAAAGTTCTCATACATCCTGTCCACTAACGGCAAGCAATCCACTCTGCAGTTCCGTTTCTCCATCCCCTTCGCTCAGTCCCCTGCTCCAAGGCTTATCTAATCATTCTCTTTTCCGTTTGCATTCCTCCGAGTCTAATAACTAATTGAGATAGGTTGTCAAGATTGCGATGCACGATTATGTGAGTTTCATCGACAGCCTCCAGCCGGATTACCACCGTGTCATAAAATGAGTTTAAGCGTTGCGTTTGTCTAGACTTTCGTTAGTCTTTGCTCAGAGAAACGGTTCTATTACGCATATTGAGATACTATCATTTTGGTTTCTTGAGCCATCTTGTCAAGCTCATCTGCTTCTATGGGAGGACTTGGTGATGCCTCAGGAGATTCTGCCATGGTGTGTTGGTTTTGCTTATATAGGAGATTGCAACGATCCTCCTTTACATTACCACATGTAAAGGTAGTCACTTCGGGGGTTCCTTGATTTGCAGGTAACGATAGACGAGTCAACAAGTCGGATCGTCAGGAAGGCTTATGCTCCTGCCCCAGGGTGTAATACAGTCACACGCTGCAGTCAATTGAGTAGATGATTGTCAGGGCTGTCTGTCCCAGAGTGAATGGAATAGCCTACGCAGTCACATAGCAGGTAGGTAGAAGGGGCCAGTAGCCATAGGATGTATTGGTCAACATAGCCCCTAGCCCTTCCAACTGCTAGTTGGGAGGGATAGCCTGTATATATAGACCCAACCTGATAGGTACACACTAGGGTGTCACCTATTCACCTGACAATGATTTAAATGGTGTAAGAGTGATAGCTAAGGATAGAAGTAAAAGAAGGACTCTTCACATAGGAGATGCTCATGTTTATTATAGAGAGGATACCCTGAATACCGTTGAAGGTACCATGTACCCTAATCTAAGTGATCTAAGTGATCACTCAGATCACTTAGGTCATGGTTACGTGACGGAGTCCTGGGTGGCATCTCGTGACACCTATTCTCTTTTCCTCTTTAGGCTGGTTGTGCAGGCCCTGGTGTTTCTTGTTCTTGTAACAGAGATATAATGATCTACCTAGTCAACCCAACGGCACATGAACCATTAAATAAGAAGCTGCACGTCGGAAGTCGACAAGATTTTGTATCTACATCGACTATCACAAGTGAGTGTGGAGGAGGGGACAGGCGTGAAGTCGGATTGATCAACTAATTTGCGGGTAATTGTAATCTCACAAAAGAAAATCTACTCGTTCGTATCAGTTTCTGCTCGTTTCCGACTGGCCATGACTGTTGTAGTAGCTATTGGGTGTAGGCTACAGTAGGCCTAGCTTAATGCGCCGCCAGGCCGGTGTAGTTATTCGCGTACGATCATCCCGATAATACGCGTTGCTAAAATGCAGCCACTGTCAGGTCAATTAATATGTTCTGTTGTTTTCTAAGTGCGCTCAACGGATCATCAATAATTTGAAAGAAATCGACCGTCCGCGCAAATAAATCACTTAGTGTATTTTTGTCAATATACTTGCTAAGCATTCTGTCTCTTGTAGCATGCAGCCAAGGTCAGGATCACGTAGCCGCGCGGCCAAAATATCAACGGCGCAGGGTCTTTGATGTCGAAATTTATGGCTCTATCTCTGTTACCTGGAGATATATCTTGTTTCTTAACCACTACCTAGTCTAACGTCGGATGGATTAAGGGAAACTCGGAGGCAACCTGATTCGCGGCCTTTATAAAGTTCCCAATGGCGAAGTAGCAACACCAATGCTCGTCTGTTAACTCGTCTAAGTATACTACCCATTAAACGCCTCATTGCTTAGTTTATATTGCTAAAAAAGTTGCTTTTATAAAAAGCTCAGACTAGGTTAAACCCCCCCCCCCCCCGGCCCGCTACGGTATTATTGTGGAGTTTGAGCTTAACTTCAACCCCTAGACCATCATCAATGCTACACGTACTACTTCTCAGCCCCACCACTGGCTCCCAACACCGCCAGTTAGTAAAGGCACAAGCAAAACCAGAAAGTCAACTCCAGTTATTATTAATACTACTTTCGTCACCGTTACCAACGACTCCGGACAGCTCTGCACGGCACTACCCTGTACGGCAACGATACGTTCGATGCAGAGTAGGACATTTTCTTTTACGATGGGCACGGCCAACGACTCTGTCGCCTGTAATATCTGTTGGTTCAAGCCTGGTTCAGCAGATCTAGCCCTTGTTTGCATTGCTGGCTATTGCTGTTGGTAGGTCGTGCCTTTAAGTGGTCTGTTGTTGCATGTACTCATGGTATTCTGGTTTTGTCGTGTATGTGGGTAGATTAAATCTTCAACTTCTATCAGTTCACTAATCTGACCTGCGTTGTTTCCTTTGCCTTTCGTGAACCAAACACCGGCCCGCCCGTTTCCGCCCCGAAGGCGGTACAGGGACAATAGCCTTATTCCCATCGCGTAGTCAGGCCCGACATCATTGGGGTTAACAATTCGGCCGAGCATACGGCGGTGGGCACATGCAACAACTAGCGGGCCACAGCTGAAATTGTCGGTTTGGCGGAAAGTCGTCTATTAATATAGTCAGCATAAAACGGTTTCCTGCAGAATGTGGTGCGGACGTATCGTAGTTTTGGAAACTGAGCTTTGCATACTTTGTAATAAAAGGTTCAATTAGCATCAAAGTACATTTAGAAGGAACTTCAAGACTTTACCTGGATATGCTTATTGACAGCGTCACGAAGCGAATCATAGTGATAAATTGCCTTATCTCTCTGGTTGATCTCGAGAAGGTTAAAGTGACTTCCGTCTTCAGGAAGTGGAAAAAAGCAGACGAGGTTATCTTCATGATCTTCTCGCCCCCATTCCTACGTTGATATTCCCATGAGCTCATCCAGAACTCAGCCCTAGAATACCACAGCAACCAACCAATCGCAAATCCTGGCAGGATTTAGGCTATCATCACCCAAGTAACCCAACCAACCTACTGTACCTCCCTAACCTACCTAACCTGGTATGCAACGGTCCGCTTCACCTTTCAGCTTCCCCAAATGACCCTTAACAGGACATTTACTGCACTGTAGTATAGGTGGTATATTCATAGGTATGGTACAGTACCCATGCATTATGGTCCATATCGTTCGTTTCACAACATATTCATGCGCCGGGCATCGTCGTCATGCGTGCGGGTCTAAAAATATCGTTTTCAGCCTCAGCGCTCGTCTAGTGTAGTCTAGGCTACAAGACGGACACTTGCGCATAAGAGACTTCGTTAGAGGGTCTCAAAACAAGTGCTTGGTATATACTGGTATTGTAAGAGGAAAAGATAGCCCGCCTACACGACCTAGCTTACGTGCGCGCTTTTCGTGTGCTCACAATTCTAAGGGTCTGGCGAGGTCTCACGTCTGCGACAAGTCTTCGGCCTGTGGCTCACCGTGAGCAGTGACGTTAGTGATCAGCGCTGCGCTACATTGGGTGCACTACACCACATTCCACGGCATCACAGCATGGTTTACTATGTATAAGTATACTACTCTATCAGGATGCAAAAACCCACTCGTCGCAAGAGATGTATAGACAGTCAACGAGTTCTGCCGTAGACGACAATCCGAGCCGCGCGACCGTGCTAACTTCGCCCCTGAACCAACGGTCTTGGCGCTTCTCGAATTGTTTCAGATACTTCTCTTCACGTGCCGGGACAGTACTGTACTGGGACTCTACACTTTCTAGTGGAGACAGAGATCAACTGAATCAGGCGGATCATGGGGCGGCGATGGGGTAAACTAGGTAATGTACACTACACTAGGTACACTACGCTAAATTGATGCTTGATGTTTCGGCCGAGAGTGCGGTGTACATAGTATTGATGTTCCGTGAGTGGTATGGAGAATAACAGTGTGTCGTTATGATTAAGCGAGGTCTGGGGCGCTGGCCCGGTCGGACTTACCCTGTAACAAACTGCCTTCAAAAACAATCTACACTACACTAGTCGCGTGAAGAGGTCGAAATGTTTCTGCGGATGGCCGGGTTTGGCTGGTGGTATGATAATATAATTGGTGATAGCTACGTAGTATTGGTAATGCCATTGGTTCGCCGTAAGATACGAATGTTTGACTGAAGACAGCGTGTTTGGATAAAGATATTGAATAACTTGAGCGTCAGTGCAAGTTTGTCTACCCACAAATAAAAGTCATTGAGTGATTGGACTTGTCTAGTCTGCGGGGACGATGCAAGCCCCTTTTCTGCATTGAGGAAGTGGAAAGCGGGCTAGCTGGGGAGACCAACTCGAAGTAGATAGTGCAGTGTATGCCTAGCACGCGAAGGCCAGCAATAAAAAGATGACTTATCCAGAATGGTAGCATCGTATTTAGGATCGGGATGCAGGCCCCCGGCTGATCGTCGCGGATCTCTCCTTGTTGGGATCATGAATAGGGCGAGCCTATGCTGGGACAAGGGATCTCAAAAAATGGTATTTCGTGCTGTCAATCAATAGTCGGTATAATCATGCAGAGCATGCAGAGCCGACAGAACATCTTAGGGTCTGGAATACTACCGGCGCCTCATAAACGTGGAATTCGGCTGGATGTCGGCCACATACACAGGTTTCGGCACCAGACCTGGCTAGCATGTTGGGTTTTGGTGTAAGATCACTCACTTCTATGCTACACTACACTACGCTGGCAGTCAGCGAGTCTGGATGCGATGCGACCTGGGCAATCCAGGTCTAGTCCTGAGGTAGCAGTATGGGCATGTATGCTACTCTTCACTTCGGGCTTGAAGGTCGATCCATCTGCAGGAACATGGGGTCTTGCTAGGCCTCGTCGACGCTTATTGGACTATTCCCAATTGTATTCATGCATCACCTCCCTGGCAAAACTAATTGGATGGGGCGTACGTATACTCAGTAGCAGTGTATGCCCACATACCGCGTCTTGACGAAAGAACAACACTGGGCGAATCGACGCAAGGGATGTGATGATCGGGAAGCCGTGGACCATAACAATTCGAAACACAAACTTGCTTGTCCGGCTCAACGCGTGGTCCTGTTGAGAATACCGTACCAAATGTTCTGATTTCTTCGTATACCGTCATCCTGGAAACCAAAGCATCGGGATTGGACAAAATTCATCAGGCTACTGATCAGCCCATATCCCAGCAGAAGCCCGGCGAAACCCCCCAGCAAGTCACTTCAATGCCCTATTATCACTATACTACAGATCCACAGCCATTGCACAGTTGTCGGGTGTGACCCGTCAGATGCGGGTCAATGTTACGGTATGGCACGGCATATGATGGCATATGCTGTACTTACTTATAGTAGGTATAATGTGGGTAGAAGGAAACATTAACCCGTACCTTACAGTAGCAGAGTGAGCTGAGTTGCATCGAATCCAACCTCAGGGTCGACTTGTACTGTATTATGTTATGGCTCGGTAGCCTATGAGAGAAGTGCAGTGGACCAAATACAACCGCGTCGCGTTTAGCAGCCCCAATGCAATGTTGCAAGTGCCGTCGACCATGCAGATAGAGGCAATGAAAACTTCAGCTGTGAATGCGGGTGCAGTCCAGTACCTTGAAGTTAGTTGACGGTGTATTCCGAGAATGGGTCGGGATGGGTACGGGTATGGGGTTTGATTTGGAGTATGCAGTGTGGTATATACGTATAGGATAGGCATGCTCAGTACTCAATACTCAGTCCTCGGCACACGCACCGGGATGCGCACGTAGGAGACGATTGTTCGACTTTTGAGTGACGTGCCAGCAACAAACCGATCCGGGTCAACGCCTAGTAGGTGTTGGTATTGAACCTGGGTCTTGGTCTGGCCTGAACGAGAGACAACAATTGAAGTAACAATCAATCGTATGCTGTACACCATCTCTTTACACCCTGACATACTTACTGGTATCCTACATACTGAGTAATAGGTATTTGGGGTCTGTTCCAAATGCGGCAAGTGATGTGGCTTAACACCCATTGTTCTATGTAGGAATTAGCATCGATGTCGGAAGATTTCTCACCTCAGACACAAGAATGGTCAGGATCAACAAAGACCCAAGATCCAGGTAGCGTAGTCGAAAGGCGGGTGGGGGTGGGAAGGCTTCCAGGTACGACTACTCAGTACCAACAGTTAAACGCACCACAACTACTCCGTAATCCCCTGTTAGCATAGTGTACAGTGTTGTGCTACAGTACGTAGTATACACTGACGTAGCGGAGAGACCAATGGAATTCTCTTTTCTGTTTGAAGTCGCCAAATACGGCTAGACAGACGTTTGTGGAGGGTGGGTTTTCAGGGGTTGGGTTCAGGGGCTAACCTGCAGGCTGCAAGGTACGGCCGGGCACATAGTACGCGTGACACTCACTCTTTTTCACAATTTTTTTTTGCCCTTTCTTTTCGACTACTACGTATACGTAGGGCTCAGGGGCTTTCTAATGGCATGGAGTCAATAGTGCAAGACCAACTGTATACACTACACTTACACTGGAGCACGAACACCAACTTGGGGTTGAAGCATACTTCCTGAGTAGGAGAATGTGTGCCCGCTACTGCACAGTATCGGCTATTAACCGATACGCACGGTAACTGGCGCAAGGGAATAGTGATGGCGTCAGTTGGTAGTTGTTGATTGTTGTCGTTTTGCTGTCTTCTTGTCAGAGTAGTGCTGGTACAAATTTTACGTTTGTGTGTGCGAGCGTGTTGTGTGTGCCGACTGACGTGCTCTTCGCTCGACTCACCCAATGGTTGGTCTTCCCTTTATGCCACTCGGTTTGGGAAGGTGGCGTTGCACTGGTCAGAAATTCTAGCCGGAATCCGCGCGAAGAAGAAACCCGGGGACATTCCGTGAGTGCCAAGACATGGTTTCTGGAGGGTGGTGTGGCCAGAAATGTGGACAGTTAGTTGGTGTGAGTATACTATCGGCGCGGGTTGATATGGGCAGTCATGCCGCCGACTCAGACTCGCATCGCCGCGTACGACCGAGGGCTTGTAGAAAGAAGGAGCCAAGACGTTGGCGTACAAAAACTACACTAGGTAGACATGGACAGAGGACGCCGAGCGGCGCTACTTGGTAGCCGTTCTCCTCTACTCCTTTACTAGATTTACTAGCACCCTCGGTGACGACATCGTATGCACGTGGAAGCTAGTAGGTAGGTAGGTTGGTATAGTAAGTAAGAAGTCGCCGCAATCTATACTCAGTACGTATATACTATACATACGGTACACATCGACGACTGAGATGCATATTGTAGCATCGTATGTGTACTCAGTAAGTATGTATATGTATGCATACTGAGGATATCCCTCATACTGAGCCACCAGGCGCGAGGCATTTTGTGGAATGATGTGTGGGGGAACCACAGTCGGTCTAGAGAGGGCAGATCAGTCTGGTAGGACTTCGATTCTGGTGGCATCGCAGGGATGCTTGGCCCGGATGCCACCGACTCTCCGCGCTTGCGTTATACGAAGCAGAGGGCTATGGCCAGATTTTCGTGTCCCTGTCAGCGGCTTGGCAACACTCTGGTTATCTTTTCTTTTCCTTTCCTTTTCCCTTGCCTGTGCAGGGCAGCATGCAGGAAACGATTAGTACACAACGACTATTTGTTATCGCACAGATTGTGCAGGCATTGTAGGAAGGTAGTACGTAGTAGTGTATATTATATCTCTTTCGTTATCATCATACTGAGGAGTATACACTCGTATGAAAGTATGACAGCGTGGGCATGCCTGACAAGCAGGCTACCGACAGAGGAAGTCTGTGGCTGTTAGCCGAGCCCAGCGACTGCCGACAGCCTCTTTTGACAAGTAGTTTATAACTTCACTAGCCCCATCCCCACGTCAAGGTCACATCGGTCATGTCTAAAATAGCTAAAGTATGACTGCGAATGGCCTTTTGGATAGAAACACTGCAGTGAGAGAGTTGATTGGTGACGGTCTTGTGAGTGTGAACTGACAGTATCTGTCGCATGGTAAGAAGAATGAGCTAAGTATAGATAAATAGATATCTAGATAGGTATTTGTATTGTGGCGCCCGCCCCCTTTCTATGCGCTGACACAGGCGATAGTAGGACTCGCGGATGATGCTGATTGGGTGGTTATCGCGTAGCAGGAGGAAGAGGTGGTGTCGCCACAAAGGAATAACCCGTTCCGTTGTCTTACCTGCTGGAGAATTTAGCATTTTGCTTCCCGGCGGCATACTTAGGACCGACTCTCTGTGCAGAGGGGACCTCTCGTGATCATGAACATGGCAATGATATCTCAGACTGAGTATGCAATGTCGGTTCCTACCTGACCTTCGTGATAACGCAACAACCCCTTTCATACCTTTCGTGTGTCTCCATAGAGACACTACTTAGTAAGTAGTGCCATCGCCGAGCTCATACGTCGAAGCGTTTACTACGTAGACAGTGGCGAGTATACCATACCCCGCGGCTATCCACTCGGCAGAGACTTGCATATCTTGCACCCGCGTGCTGCCCGCGTAGGCATTTAGCGCGAAACAGAGTGAGACAGAGAGCGCCAAGGAGGGAAGGGAGGGTTAGCCGTGACGTGAGCAAGGCCTGATTATCAACTCCGCCAAGACAAACAAAAATCCAGGCGGACCCGTCTAACGGCCGGGTGAGCTCGACGCTATTCTCTTCCAGGCCAGCGCGACATGCAAGACATGCCTTGGCTTCACTGCCTTGCTTTATCTGGCATCGGCTGAAGCGGATGTCGGAAAAACGCCAGAGTGTTTGTTACTTCAGTGGTATGTTATGGGATTCCAAGAAACACCGAGTTGAACTGTGGCTGATGATCCGGGATCTTGTCCGGGACCAGGTACATATAGTAGGTAGCAATGCAAACAGACCTACCTACAGTAATGTACTTATCCTATTAAGTCTCTAGCGCGCATCTATACACTACTAGACTACTAGTGTACATACCTATTGTGTAAGCGCCTGAGTATCTAAGTTAGGTACTTAAGTAATCAGTATACGGTAGATCTCCCTGAGCGTCTGTCAGCACTGAGTGGTGGAGATCGCGAACCAAAATTTACCTAGTGTTTGTCGGTTACAACTATATAGTATAAACGTGACTGGAGAGGGAAAAAAAACATTGTGGCTTCAAACAAATGATGTAGGCAGAAGGGTATATGTTATGGTTGGCATCGTAAGTGTACTGAGTAGTGTAAGTGTAAGTGCATATACTAGTGATGCTGGACCTGGGCCATACTACGTACTAACCCACACTACGTACCATAGCACTGTGAAGTTTCTGTGATACCTTAGGTAAGTACATAAGTAGGTATTATAGTCCCCAAGAAAGTGTGGTAGTGCAATGCCTACACAGGTCTAACCATCATGGGTTAGATGAACTCTGTGACTGTACTACGTACACTAGCGTACTGTGCTTCGTGGTGAGGTGGTAGGCAATCCAGACCAAAAGGGTAAACCTGAGGGCGGGAAGGACGGAGTCCTGTACACTGTCCACCTGGGTGTAACAGTATCTATCTTAATCTACACTGTGCTTTGCCCGGACAGAAGCGGGACAAAGGTCTGCGGCTTGAGGCCTTCGTTCGGGCCAGTTCGGGCCTAAGCTATGCACCACCTCGCCCCCACCATCCACTGGGCAAACGTTGTGCAGGGGGCTGGCACAGGGCCTGCACATGATTGACTTGATGCACTGTGCTTAGCCCTTGCAAACACCACCATGACTTGACCGCCCACCATCGCACGAAGTACTCTAGGTAGGTACCTGCTGTACCTACTAGCTTAGGCAGTGTACCTGGGGTACCCTTAGGTAAGGTTAGCCAGCCCGCCCACTGCCCAACCTATATAGTACACTACTGCAGGTACAGCTGTACTAGCGTACTGTAACATGCCTACAGTAGTACTTCACACTATTGCACCTACCTACCCGTCTATCTACACGACTGTACCTCCTCACCTAATGCCGATACTGTACTGTACCTACCTTACAGCCAGAACTGGCCTATCCACTCGCTCGCTGGCTCCCTTTCCCGCCAACTCTCTGACCCGACCCAGGGTTTTTCTTTGGTCTTCCCCCCTCCCTCTCCCTCCCTTCTCCTCCCCGTTTCCTCGTATCCAGTCAATCTTTCTTCTACGCCGCCAGCATCGTCGACCTTTTTCGGCAATTCAACTTTTTCTTTCTTTCACTTTTTTCTCCCTCCACATTCCTTTTTAACCCTTTGTAGCCATTACGGACGCCGTCACTCCTTTCGGGTCCATTTCATTCCTTAGGCTCCACAATCATCGGACGACGCGCCCAACTCTTGTTGATCGAATCCTCGATTTTAGTACTTCGAGTTCTAACAACACAATAAAGAGTTAATAGCAACAACCGCAGCAGACACAGTAGCAGCAGCAGCAGTAGAAGCCGCGGCATTCTATTATTACGTCGAATCGACGCGTCACGAGTCACGTATTATTTCCCACCGGTCTCGATTGCTTTCACCGAGACACGGAACAACACTCCTTCGGACTCGACTACTTTCAACTTTTTATTTTCACCACTCTCTTTGACCACCAGCCCGTTTGCCTGGCTGGCTTACGATCGAGATATCACACCCGAGCGGTCCCTTGTCACATCGAAGCCGCCCAGCCCTTTGTCCGCCGACCACCACCACGTCGCAGCATACCCGATTTGCTTCGACATGGAGTTGTCGATGGAGGTCCCAATGAAGATGGAACACCACCCGGGCTCGGAAACCCCGATGCCTACCCATTCGACCCCCGAGCCATCCAGCCTCACGCCCGCTGGATCCGCCGGCACCAAGATGAGCCAGTCGCCTTCGCCCAAGTCGGCCGCATCTGGACAGACTCCGAACCCCATCTCAAAACGCCCTCCTCGAAAGAGCACTTTGACGCAACAACAGAAGAATCAGAAGCGCCAGCGTGCCACGCAGGACCAGCTCACCACACTCGAGCTCGAGTTTAACAAGAACCCCACACCCACCGCCACTGTCCGCGAGCGGATAGC
This sequence comes from Xylaria sp. FL1042, assembly GCA_022495085.1. NCBI lineage: Eukaryota > Fungi > Ascomycota > Sordariomycetes > Xylariales > Xylariaceae > Xylaria > Xylaria sp. FL1042. The sequence continues at coordinate 67,737 of MU380288.1, forward strand.
CGAAGAAATCAACATGACCGAAAGGTCTGTCCAGATTTGGTTCCAGAACCGGTGCGTAGAGTTCAGCCCTCCCCGAAGCTGTTTTTGCTAACCTCCTCGCCAGACGTGCCAAGATTAAGCTCCTGGCTAAGAAGAGTTTGGAAAGCGGCGAAGACATTGACTCCATCCCTGAGTCCATGCGTAACTATCTGGCCATGCAAGCAATGGAGTCTGGCAAGGGCCTTGGCGGGCCCTACATGGGACGTACCGGCTTGATGCCTTATGGTTCCATGATGCTAGGCGGTGACCAAGGTGGGCAAGGCAAAGTCCGTAAGTTGGCTATCTATTCTCCGTTGTGCCGTTTCTCTTCGACGCTGATGACAGCATAGTGATTCACCACCTGACATGCCGATCTTTGAGCATTGGCGAATGGATGCGCGTGGGACAAAACACGATGGATCTCATCATTTTCTACTCGCCCGAGAAGTGTACCATGACATACTACATTAACAACGACCAAGCTGGCTACAAAATTGAATACCACTTCAGTGCTATCAAGAACATCTTCATCGAGAATGCCGAGGGAGATGGCGGTAAGGTCGGCGGAATTGTCATCGAACTCAATCGACCACCCAATTTCTGGATGGACTCATCTCCAAACTCCAATGGATTTTTCCAATGCGGCGATTTCACCCAGGACCAGCAGGCCACCCACTGCTTTGTCCATCATCTTGGTGGTAATCCCAAAGTTCTTAGTGGCCAGCTTGCGAAGTTGGTCTCCTTGGAATCCTTTGCTAACCGTCACAACCCCAACCCGTTCGATATGAGCCATGCCTTGTCAATTTCGGCTCCCGTATCACCCACCAATCGCCCCTCTTCGCAGCCAAACTTTGCTCAGCCGCATGTTGGCATGTTCCAAGAAGCACAGTGGGGAGGGCTTGGCCCCATGCCCCATGGCCTGCGTGGCCCTGGACCTGCTCCTGGCCATAAGCGACAGCGTAGTCGCTCAGTCCCCTCGGCCGTCGATTTCTCAATGTTTCAGACCCCAATGCCATCCTTTTACATTCAACACCCAGGCGAGAGCCAGCCTCATCCCCATAACCCTAACATTTTTGCCCCTGTACCCCAGCAACCCCAGGGGCTCAATGCTGGGTCCCATTTGCGTATAGATACGCAACAGGCTGGATTTGGCATGGATTTGCGGCAATATCCTCTCTCCGCCACCACTGCACCTTCGGAATACTCGAGTCCCAATTTCTTCTCGCAGGCTCCTGAAGGCACTCCCTTGCCGGTCCATACGCCGTATAGCGGTAACTTCCTTTCTCCGATGCCCCATGTCGCACCACCTGCCTCTCCGCTCTCGTACGGTAGTCAGCACGGAGACCCTGCTATCGTTGAGCAGTCACCCCCTCTCGCTATGATGCAGCGGCCTGCATCGGCTGACATCTACCCCATGGGGGAGTCCGCCATTTCGGAAGATGGCCATAGTTTAAACGAAATGTACTCAAAACACACAATCAACTTGCCCATGCATCCTCATTCCCCAGCCTTTGCCGAACACAGCCATGCCGAACACAGCCAAGCCGAACTAGACATGAATCAGTTGGTGCAATTTGACCCTGTTGAGCAGTCGAGTCTGTCGCCGGAACATATGCCGCACCCCTGATTATGGCGCAAGGTCAGCCTAATCTCGCCGCTACGAGCCGGACGCACAGCTCTACAACGGTATACATACCCGACTAGATTCTCTTCTTCTCGTGCTTTCCTGGGTTTTCATTTATCTGGCGTTGCAGGCACATATACCTCTTGATTTAGTGGCTCGTTTGACTGTACGATTTCAATATTTCCCCCTCCGATTTGGTCTTCAATTTCGAGCGAAGACTTGATTTCTATTCGTCCCATTTCTTCGAACTCCTCCCGATCCTCAATGTCGCAATACCTTAATTTGACAATGAATTGTCCGTGTCTGGTACAGCGAATATGTCTTATTGATTTAAACCGTCCTTTAACCGTACGAGCGCGGATGTGGCCTTATACCTGCCCATCTTCGCCTCTCCACCTAATAATTGCGATCTCCGCAATCCGTTTACCGCTTCTCAATCTGGATACATGTTCTTTTACACTTGTCATTTTCTGTTGCATTTACGATATAAGCGATGTCATTCAGGCCTTGGGTGGAACAAAAACCGACGAAAATGGAGTAAGCCCAGGTGGCTGAGATTCCGGATACTAATCTTTAACTTGGGCTGCTGGGCAATCTCAGCAATCGGAGCTGGTTAGGGGTGATTGTTTTTCTGGCTGGGATGTCTCTTGGGTTGTGGATATCTGTAATGATTGATACCTTAAAATAGATGGATATGGTCAACCGAGCAAATATGGCCCTTGACTCTTACGGAAATTAGAGAAAATCGCCAATATCTATAACGAATGCTCTATTTCACTTCGTGACAGCTAAAATCTATCTATATATTCTTGGCCCTTCTTGATGGATAGCTTTGGTTGAAGGATGTATCCTGGGGATATTCATGCGTCTTCATGTTGAAGACTCTGTACATCACATCAGAAAATGCCAGCGAGATGCATCCGTGCAAGGTCACTCGTAAGTAAGAAAGAATTTTACTTCAACCCAATCATTTTACGTTTGACTTATTGCGAATCGAATAGGCCCCAGGCGGAAACAACAAAGCTCTCTCATGCTTCTCCCCCGAGAGTAACAACTAGCTTCTCACACGACACAGAATTCGGCTGTCCGATGATATCCAGCGCCGCCTGGACGGACTCCAAGCCCTGCCCCACGATGCGCGGCCGCGGCGCACGCTTATACTGGCCACTGCCCAACGACGCAGGCAGCCACGCATCGAAGATGACGTCTGCGAGAGGCGTGTCTTTGATGTGGTACGCGTGGATCATCTCCGTCTTGATCCCGCTCGGAACCCCGTCTTGGGTGAATAGGATCGTGCAGGCTACGGTCCTGCTCCCTTCGCTCGCGTTCACGACCTCGAAGACGGTGGCGTTGCTGGCTGGTACGCAGGATATGCCGCCTGCGCAGTGTTTCCCTTTGAATGCGGCGGTTAGATTTTGGGTCAGGTTTGCGTCGTGGTAGTCGAAGACGTGGGATGCGCCGAGGGCTGAGCAGTGTGCGAAGTTTGTGGGGGAGGAGGTTGTGAGGACTTCGTAGCCTGATGCTACGGCTAGTTGGATCGCGTTGCTGCCTACGACGCTCGCGCCGCCTGCTACGAGGAGCGTTTTCCCGTTGCGTGGACGCGGTGGGACGGTTGGGTGGTCGAGGCCGAGGTAGCTGTATAGCGCTACGGCGGCCGTGGCGATGCCGGATGGGATCGTGCTAGCTTCGATGAAGGAGACGTCCTCTGGCAGGCGCGAGACTACTGATGCTGGCACGGCGACGTATTCTTGGAACCCGCCTGTGCGCGAGGTGAAGTCGCTTGGGAAACCGAGTACGCGGTCCCCCGGGCGGAATTTAGGAGTAGCATTCGAACCTACTTCTGCGATTGTACCGGCCACGTCCAACCCGCCGACGAGAGGGTATGTGAGGAAGGGGAAGGTCTCGAGCCCCGAGCGCTGGATTGTGACGTCCACTGGGTTGATACCTGTTGCGGCAACCTTGATGATTACTTCGTTGTCGCTGGGGGTTGGGTAGGCGGATGCGCCAACTTCTAGTGCGGCCGCTTTGTCGGAGGGGTAGAAGGCTGCTTTGTTGATGGGCGCCATGATGGATGGTTAAACTGGTTCGTTAAGTTCGCGGTGATGTTCTGTGGGAGAACTCCTTGGTATAATAGATGATCGATCTTATTCGTGATGCTCGAGGAACTTTGGCGAACGGGTTTATTGTGATATATATGCATTCATATATGCCTTCGTGGTAAGAGCAGACACGACGGCAATTAGCCGCCATCTACCTGGCACCGCTGTGCCCCATGCCGTTGAATACCACGTGGGTAGGTAGACAGATATTTTGATTTGTAACTCCCTGCCGGCGGCCGACGGACGAAGAACTCATCACATCATCACATCATCGCATCCTGAGCATCCCACATCCAGCTCGGGCGCGGTGGTGGGATGGGCGTCATGGCGACAGATGATAGCGATGCCGAGAGATCTTGGGTTTTCGTAGTCTTTGCTCTAATCTTTTCTCTTTAGGATGGGCTAAGAATAGAACGAAGTCTGGAATAAGATTCATTCTCGGACGGAAATCTGCTAAATTTCTCTTATCCCGATGCTTTTAAACAGGCAGCACCTGATTGTGGCTTGATGTCGAGCATCATGGATATATAGGATCTCAGGATCGCAATTTGATAACGGCCGGCGCAAACGCCGCGTTGGAAGATCCTTATTCTGGAATGCGATAACTCCGTAGACTATACCCTTTCCCCTTCCATCAGCGTAGCGCAGGCTAAATCAGAAGTTCCTGGATAATCTAGGTAGTTGTCAAAATCCTCGCATCTGAGATTTATAATCAAGCTGCTTCCTAAGTCGATCCCATTGTAACCCTACATTCTCGATCCAGTTTAGGGTTTAGAATGAGGTGCGCCGCAATCCCGCGCGATTCCACCCGGAGCTTGCTTCTCGGGTAGCAACCCGAGAAACGGGTTGCTCGGACTTCGGAGTTTGTGGAGGTCTAAGATCTAGTTTTCTGGGCGGCGCCTTTGTGGGTATACTACTGTAAGATCTTAGTTCTTTAGGCAACCATATGATGTAAGATCCTATTGAATTAAGAACAATGCAGTAGGACTTTGTTGACGCATTCGGAATTTCTTGAGAGTATTGATCCGCGAGTGCTCTGCGTCTAGGGAGGGGACCTCGCGACTTGGATACAGTGTGTAGAGATACACTAATAGAGAGGATGCTAAAGGGGGCTGAGTCCTAATTCGGACCCTAGTGATGTCTTGTTTATACTGTGCTAGTACGATATAGTCGAGACATCTACAAGAGTTAAGCTGAGTTTCTCGACGGATCGCACTGTGGCTCTGGCCAGTATCGTTAAAAGCATTGAACAAGAGAGTTACTAGGTACAGATCTATAGCCGGACTTTGGGAGAAATGTGATCTGAGTAATCGAAATACTCATGTTAAACTACTTGATCAATGCTCTGAGTGGAAGATCCTCGTCGTCGGTCTACTTTGGTTTGCCATTCGTGGCATGGAAGACGGATTAGTGAAAGTAAACCGCAAAGAAAGCCACAATAGGACACGATTGAGAACGAAGGAAATCCCCGGTGCGACGTATGTCGCCACGAGGGAAATACATCGCATGGGCCGAAAGATGCAGAAAAATTGTTAAGCCTCCAGCAATGGCACCAACTTGGTCGTGGATAGCTCTTGACGCTATCGTAAGCCAGGACCTCTATGCTGAGAATGCGAGACGGCTGATGTCAATGACCGAACTCCTCGCGCGGTGCATCGCCATGATGTCGCCGCGGAGAAACGCAGAGTCGAATGCTCAAAGTAACAGGGCCGTGAGTCGGGACCCCGAAAATCGCCCTCGTAGGGGAGGAGCTTGTCTTTCCCATCTTTTGCGGCTGGAGCCGCCAATCTGGACATATATGGCCCGATTATGTTGCTTTCTAAGAGCTGGCGGATTCAAACGAGACGTTGTACTGTTTACCGTGCTTAGAAATTATAAACGAGATGGAGGATGGCCTTCTTCGAAGTTGGGAAAGAGAGATATAGGGTCTTGTTCTAGTGAGGAAGACACGAGAAAATGAGATTTTTAATTCCGAGTCTCAATATGAGGAAGGCGTGTTTAAAAGGGTAGATTTCTTCACTATAGGGCACTTAGGTTATGGGTCTCGCCACGTGAAAAATTTAAGAAACGTGCTGCATACGGAGTAGGTGGCTCATAATTAGTTATAGAATATTAACTTGATTACGAATCATCTCATCTGACACTCCAACGTTCGAAGCAAGTGTTTATTAACCCCAATAATGGGCCCATGGGCACTTGTTTCGTCTTTTTCCTTTGAAATACCTGATATACCTTATATTTCCAGTATCTCGCTTAGCAACCTAGTGGCCGTACCCCTTGTGCAGCTTCAGTCCCTTTCTCGCCCACTCCCCTTCAACATATTCGCTATTATATGGCCTAGATCATGACATTAGGCCATCTGAATGCAATTCCAGCAATATTACCGAAAAAATGAGTACCGTTTAATTCCTATAATAAATCACGTATCCATCATTATGCCAGACCCTCAAGCAGTTTTCTGCTTCTTCTGTTGTGTCCCTTTCTTCCAATCATAATCTGCTGCATGACACTTGATTTGATCACGTACTTTACTGTACACTTCCGTTACCGTCGCAAGTGTATCGTCTGTAGGGGAGTTGGAATCTCCAACCTGCTGCTTCTCCTTTGGTTCGGAACGTAAACGCTCTCGATACCGGAAGTTGGGAAGAAACCTCGTCCAAATTCGGGTGCCAGTCTCTGCACTCCAATCATCGATCATGTTATCAAAAGCGTATCCATCATCAACTTCATAGTCATAGATCTCTTCCAGGTTGTTATAACCCAGTTCCTTGTCCAACAGAAAATGAGGAACCGTTAAAGCCGCAGAAAAGTCAACTAACTTTCCTTCGCGGTAGTTATCTTGTCGTATATCTCGCTGAACGATGCCGTATTTGTGAAGCAATTTAAGGTTTCGCAACATTTTCCGAATCATGCCTGATGAGAAAGAAGACTCAGTTTCTATGTACTCTTTCACGAGAGCCCGAATGCGGCGGGCTTTTGGCTTCGAAGCCTGCGCATCGTGTTCCTCGTCCCTGCATTCAACCCATTCTAGCTTTTTGAAATCAGCGTCATCTAGGACATCTTTGGTCTCAGTAGCCAGAAGGATGTAGCCGTAACAAGCCACCGCTATATGGGTTTTCTTTGTTTCTTTGAGGCGTCCGTAGGCTCGACATTCATTGGCGAAAGGATCTAGCGCATTGAAGATGGCTGCTTCATCTACAATACCGAGTTTCTGAAATTTTTGTCGGTGCATCGGATTTATGAAGTCCTCAGTTTTGGGCTTAAACTGTTGTCTGGTTAGGTGCGGCTAATCTAATGGCTAGGGGTATTACGGACCATCTTCAAGGCGTATACGCTGCCATCGATGTCAACTTTCCACACCCAAGAATCACCTCCATCTCTAATTTTCTCTAGAAATCTGATGTTCAGCTTTGGCCCAGAATTCTTGAAGGGGCCAATTTTAGGCCCTTCAATCCCTTCCATTGGGGGAATGTCCATGATGCCGGTAAGATGAAATGAAGACGGGGGAGAAAATGGTGGATGTTTTAGGAGGAAAGATAATGTGGATGTGATGTTGCTCCTAATATATACACGAGGTACTATTCATTATACTTAATATCTATTCTTGCTCCGGTTTCAGTGTTTTCTTTGTTGACAAAAACTTTAGTATGACGTGTTTTGTAGAATGTCAAAGATACTTCTTTGGAGCTGCTTGACGGAACCAAATAAGGGTTAAGCAGTAACAAAATCGTTATAGATCTTAAATGCCAGCGATAGTTTATTATTTTATTAATAGCTTATTTAAATCTAGGAAATTAAACAATATTAACATATAACATATTTAATAATAATTTTTAAACTTATAATAAGTGTTTTTATAGCTATAATTTCCGTTGATGCTTGCTTTTATCAAGCTGGTGAAAGCCGTACTAATTACGAATAGATGTCGTCTCTTCTCTACGACATTACCCCTCGCCGCGCCTAGCTTGGACAACTTGTGCTCACATCCACGGATTCCTATTTCAACGTTCTCGAGAGCACTTGCTAGCTAGGTGATAATTTAATCGCGCAAGACGTTGTAGGCTAACCATATATATAAAATGGCCGTTCTTTGTTATTCTTTCTTTTTTCTTGTGTGCTTGGGAGCGTGTCAAGCTCGTGTTAAGGAGTGTTCCTGTAGTAATTTACATAGCGGGCCCTCGGTGGCTGAGCCCCCTGTGCTCAACCCCTGAGTAGACTATCTTGCGGCTAGTTTCCCACCCCCTATTCTAACGCCTCAGACACGTGGAGTAACTTCCTCGACAATCACGTCCTCCCTCATCTCCAAGTTCGCCAGCATGTAATCGTAATTCTCATCTTCCTCAGACTCATCACCATGGAGCGCGAGTGGGCCGTTGGGATTGCCAAATTGGGCCTGCTCATTCCACAGCGTCACGTTGCGCGGCAAGACAACAAACGCCCGCTGTCCGATCTGAGCGCCCCTGGGTAGATCCAACTCAAGGCCGGAGCTTGTGCGATACACGGGCGCACCGGGAAGCCTCTTGCCCAGGCCGCCGCGTCTCTTGGCCTTCTCCTTCTTCTCGCTCGCGTCCGGGTCACCATCCGACCCATCTTCAGCGGAATCGCCATCGTTAGCTGTGCCGCCGGGCCCGACGACCTCGTTATCGTCGTCGGCATCGCAGTCCTGCATGTCGCAGTACATGATGTTACCGGCGTTGGAGAACTCCACGCTGTAATTACACTTGCCGCCGTTGTTTCCCTTGCAGTAGCTGCTCTGGTAGTAGGCGCTGATAATGCCGCCCTGCTTGCGGTTTTGGGCGGCCGGCACGCAGCGGTTGAGGCGCGTGTTGGAACCGCCCGTCGGCACCGACGACGCGAACGGGTACTCGTCGCACTGGAACCCGGAGGCGTAGCCCTTCTTGGTGGAGCAGCGGTTACCACCCGACGCGATTCAGCCCGCGGCTTTGCGGCGGTTACGCTTCGTGGTCGAGTCGGGTTGGTCATACTGCAAGCCTTCGCCAATGCCAGCGCAGAAAGCTCCTGTGATTGAGAATGTCAGTTAAGTAAGAATGAAAGGAATGGGAGCGGAGTATTTATACCGTAGCACATGTTGGTGCATATCTCGTCCAAGCCGTCATCGCACACGAAAATCAAAAGGTCATCGGGATCCTGACGAGCCTGAAGGTTTTTGTTTACGGCATTGACGGCGGACGAGGCCGCGGCTAGGCCGAGGAGTGAAGCAACCAGATTAAGGTGTTTCATGATGGTGAATGGGCTCTGAAGCTAGAGGGCAGCACGTTTTTCTTGAATCTTTGTGTTGCGTTTGTCTACGTATGGATGAAGTCAAACGATGATGGGACTTCGATAAGAGCAGAAGAGTCGACAACACCATTTTATACATAAAATCATCTCTTACAGAACATAGAGCTGACACAGGCTAGAGACTCCGAATTTGACCTCTTGCGACCTTTGCCGATCTCTTTCGGCCTCGTAACACCCTCCGTTCCCCGAGGATTCATCCTGCGAGGCTACTCAGTCCGTGGTGCCTAGGATAGGGGTTTGCCGCATGATGAAGAGGTTGTCGTATGTCGTAAGATGAGGCATATTGAACAAGCGGCGTCGATCACTACTGGCATTCCTCTCAAAATGTCAGCTCAATTCAAATCGACGGGCTGAAGATATGGTTAACCCGACACAATGCTTATCGCATGACGATGCTTATCACCAGTCTGGGGGCCAAGTGCCTCAGCTATTATTACCTGGTCCTAGGGAAGGAATGTTCTTAGCACGTCGATTCGTCGACAGCGGCGAGGCTGTAGCTGACTGGCGTGACTTAGTATGGAAGGCATGATATGTTTGGTGCTGCCTGGCGTAGGTGCTGTTAAAATGGACATGATTCTGCGAGAATGAGAGACATCAGCGTGACACTGTAGCTAGATCTTGGAAGTGGTGAAGATCGCCAACCTCGAGTAAGCAGCGGAACAGAATGAGGCAGCCCAGTACCTGTTGCTTCTATTAATGTCACATCATCGAGATCATCGAGATCATTAAGATCCTTTCGTAAAGCATCACCGATTATCGTAGGTGACACTAAGATTGTCATCTTTACCTCAATAAATGCACGTTAGCAACGATTGGTCAAATTCTGACACAAAAGAAAACACCTCGAGATCACCTGACAGTAGGCCGAAGGACCTGAGTGACGTCGAAATCAGCGTAACAGCCTGCTTTCCTACTGCGCTTTTCATGTACTACACGACGGTAAAGGGATGACTGAAGTAGTAGTGATCGTAATCCTCACTGAGCAAACACTTGTGATTGACCGGTCGCGTTCTTGAGCCCTCTTCTCATATTTTCATTGTCTCCCCCTTCTCCCCCTTCTCCCCCTTCTCATCATTTGTAGGAGTCCCTTCAAAGTCCTTTACTTCCATTCTCCGCAAAGTTCTTCGACCCCTGTCTACATCACCCACTAGCTTTATTATTCCATTTCCTCGCATCTGCCGAAAAGTGCCTGTTAAGCAGAGACCAGCTTATTCTGCTCAATTGATGGTCCACTGCGATCATGTCCGGGGCCCCAGATCTTTCGCTGCCCGCCAAGGCACCGTCAATGGCACGTTACCACGACGAGCCCATGACACTGCACCCAGCCGCTCTCTACACTCTAGCAGACCTGACCGATGCAGAGCTTGCAGACCTCGCGCGCGAGTGCGAGAAAGGATGCGTTGACACGGGCAGCGAGCGGCGCAGATGTGTGCGTCCCGCTCCCCAGCCGCGCTTTGTCGGCCAGCCTCTGCGCGCTGTCTTTGACTACCACCTTGAGCTGGGAACCCAGAACACCTTCGAGCCCAGGTATTTTATCGCCGCCGTCGAGAAAAATTGGCAGACCAGGGGCGTCATCCTAGTCACGCTGGATGACGATGAGCTAGACTGCAATGTTGACTCATTTCGCATCAAGGCTGTTGATTCCGGCTTGACTATAGCGAATTTTCAAATCGCCAATTCATCGTGGGACGAAGAGAAGGAGGGTTATGAGTTTGATCCCGATAATGGAGAGGGTGCGGACCACGACGATCACAATGACAACAATGACGATGACGACGACGACGATGATGATGGACCACCAGCGCCATCTAAAAATATTCCTCTGGGCTACTATATCCCCATCTATATCCACTCAAGCCTATCTGAAGACAAAGTACCTTGAGCCGGCGTTCAAACAGAAATCGCCTGAGGACATTGCCTGCCGCATCCAAGCTAAACTTACACCTCCATCCTCGGCCTCAGGCAAAACAGCAACCGAGGATCTCAGAAAGCAAGCCGCTGCGCTCCACCCCTCGCGTTGTGCCAAAAATCAATATCTGCATAAAACGCACATCCTCGTCATCGACACGGCCGACCCCGTTGAAAATGGGATGCTGATGGTGAAGCTTCCGCCGTGGGAAAAGAAGAAAGACCTGAGCAGCGTCGGTAAGGAATTAGTCCTCGCCACCCCCGAGTATATCCGCATTCCGTATTCCTGCCACGACGGCCTGCAGACACGCTTCCTAATCTTGGCAAACGGCGATGCCGACTGGCCGCCAGATGACGTGCGGACACAACCCGTCTTCGTCGTCTTCCAATACAACACACACGGCAACGAGCTCGGTTTTGGGGCGAATCTGATCGATCCCGGCGCCGCGAAGCGAAAGCCAGGCGAGGAGCGAGCCGTGTATGCGCCCGAACTGATCAAGCGCCCCGGACAGGGGCTGGAGAGGATCACATGGGGTTACGACGAAGCCGTGAGGCGATTCCCTTGGTTCTGCGCGGAGAAGCGCTTCGTCGAGGGCTTGGACACGACGTTCTTCATCTGCGTCGATGGAGACAATGTGGCCGAGACGGGGGTGCTGCTGGTGCGGCGGAAGTGGGACGGCAATGTCTGGGGCCGGAAACGGGATGAGTTACTCGGTTTGCCCGTCGAGGGTGTCAAGAATGCGCGAGTGCCTATCAAGGAAGCGCTTGCGCTACTAGAAAAGGGGAGAAAGGGCGAAACGGACGGGATGAGTGATGGCTTGAAAGAATTCTTCTCATAAGCTCTTATTGCTTGTATTTCAGGCAGGACAGAAAAGTCTCCATGTCAGTGTAAACTCAACTCACGATACACCATAGCCCTTCCATTATCGGGTCGAAGAAAAGTCGTGCACAGAGATTTGGAGTCTATGAAGTTCATATAGCGCTTAATGCTTGATGTAGCTACTGACAATGCTGCGCCATATATAACATGGAGCAACGCTTCATGAATCCCTGGTAGCTAAACCATGTTGTGTCTGATCATGAAGAGATGAGTCACATTTAATGGTGGAAGTGGGGCATAGGCTCTCTCCACGAACGTATAAAGTATTTAGTGTCCGCAGCCACCCCATCTTGTCATATTGACCTTTAATCTACACAAGTGAGTGGGTTTCTCCAACAATCACATACGATCCTTCGATTGCGACACTGAGGTTACAAGATCTATGATGAACAGCATATTGGGTGCTAGGATTCCTAAAACTGTCATGGTCGTGTGCTATGATGGCACTGTATCCGTTCTGAGATCTTACAAGACTTGACTTCGATGTCTCACAAGCCAACACTAGCGAGAGGGGGGAGATCTAGGAGACGATCACGGCCGATTCAAGACCGTCACGGCTATTCGAGACCATTTTCCTACACTGCCGATACTGCAATTGCAACTATCCTCTTTCCACAAGAACAAAGGCTTTCTAACAGCCAATTGCAGCACTTACCCTTCACACGTAATGACCCGTAGCGTAATCGTAAACTCTGTAATCGTAACTGTACACCGTAACACCGTAACACCGTAACACCGTAACACAGTAACAAGTTTGAAAGGCACATACATACCGAGGTACAAGTAGGTGAACAAAAGAACAACCGGGTAAAAGAATATCATACTTCTAAGACCATTTTCAAAATCCGTGACCGTCTCCGTGACTGTCTCCTATAACCCCCCTTCGTGCTAGTGAAGTCTCCCGCCAACGACCCGCCCCCTCAACAACCCACCGATTCCACACTTTCACCAGCAACACGGAAGGAGGTTTAATTTAAATATATATATTAGGGGGAGCATGAGTCTCTACTCGAGACCTAGCCGGTGCGCCCACGCGGGCCGGCCACTCGGCTAGGGCTTGAATAGCTGCCCAACACTAAATAAATCAAAAAGCACTACCCAGAACGACCCTCCCTTCCTCCCGTCCAGCCCTATGGGCATCACTTCCACGGCCGAGCCAAGTGCCTCATCTTATCAAACTAGGTGTACAAAAGACGGTGGGTGGGTTAAGAAACCTCCCGACCACCACATAAAACCAGCCCCTTTGTGGGAGGTTGGAAAGGTGAGGTGACGGACAGCGCGCGAGTGCGTGGCCAGGCAGACCCCTATAAGGGGCCTGCCAAGCGCGTTGGCGCTACGCCCATACCGCTGTTCGTCATTTTGCATCTTCTCCGGGTTAGATAGTTAGGAGGTGTCTATATTTTTTTTGTCAGTCACCTCGAGGTGTAAGAGTATTAAGAAACAAGAGTATTTAGAAAAACGGAACGGTCGAACCCACTCGGGAGGGGCATGTTACGGTGCCGTGCCCGCAGCCCATGCAAAACGGAGGCCCGGCGGCTACAGGGCGGAACCTGCGGGCCGTCGCACCGCCACAGTGAGTCAGCAGAGGCCTTTGAACCGAGTTACCAATATTGCGGAATGTCAAAGATACTCCTTTGGAGCTGCTTGACGGAACCGAATAGGGGTTAAGCAGTGACGGAATCGTTATAGATCCCAGATGCCAGCGGTAGTTTGTTAATCTATTGGTGGCTCGTTTAAACTAAGCAATTAGACAGCATTGAAATGTGACATATTCGGTAATAATTCCTAGACCTACAACAAGCGTCTTTATAGCCTGTGATTGCGGAAATAATTCTTTACTTAGTAACTTTCCCACCTTTAACAGTATGTAGCACACAAGTCGACCTTTGTCAGGGTATTTGGTATCCAGAGTGAAGTTAGGTCACTAGTAGGTCACTGGTAAGTGTAAATATAGGGGTAGGGCTTAATTATTATTAATTCTTAGGTCTCTTCTCTAGATTTAGAGAGAAACTTAACTATAATAAAAACAATATATAAGCTATAACCACCTTACTAGGTCATTTCTACCCTCCTGCAACCCTTGTCCCTGACAACCTTCTTTTCCAAGCCTGTCTTGTTTGGCTTCTGTAGATAAATTCACCATCGATCCATCACATTCACCCAAATCGATAATTATACATTCTAAAGTTTGGTTTGCAAGCAATCTTCTTCAGACTCTCTCTTTAAACAATGTGGCACCTGTTGGAAGGCGATTAGTACGATGACTGGAGTAGATGTGTCGATAAACAATCTCTCCCTATCCTGATTCTTCTAGCCATGTGCTGATGCCATGAAACATGTAATAGGGCCTCGGGGCCATATTGTGATATCTGTCGTTGAGACTCGGCATCACGCAGGTCCAAACGACTAAGTTCACTGTCAACTGGTTCCTGAGGTTGCTCTAAGGTATCTGCTTATATTTACATCCGACTTCTCAGGAGCCAACACGGTAATAGCGGACTGCAACTGCCTCGTTTGGATTGATAATGAGGCCAATCTGCACGTCACTAGCTTTGCAATAAATTCCGAGCTGCCGAAGTGGCTGCAAAGCAGTCAACGGCCCAACGGTTCTATCATTCAACACAAGTAGAAGATTGCCAAAGGTAGCCTCGCTTTATCTCTATCGGCATGTATATGGTTCCTTTATTGAATCCCGCGAGCCCAAGGACATAGGAGTCAAGCTTGAGATATTTCCCTCCTCGGCCTTCCTCCATATGAATTGTCTCGGGTGCTGTTTCGGGATTCTTTGTGATTACGATTTCCTCAACCTTTAACAAAGGTTCAATTTCGGTTTCGTGTAAGTTGCGCTGGGTGCATCTCGCGGCTGATTCCATACCTTCGTCTACTGTGTCCTTACACCAAGTCACGACTATATTTCGCATCATCCCCTCGCTGGTCAGCATGCACATGCCTTCTCGGCTTGCGCCCAGGAGGATCGTTCAGAATCGTATTCAATACATGACCGTACACGGACATTGTAGTGGGATAATTGAAATCTTCCCAAAGTTTGACATTAAAGCGTTTTAATTTCACATAAGAGCTGACTTTCTTACTGCCGTTATTGCCCTTCTTACCCTTATGGAATTCGAGGAGTTCGGTATAGGATTGTGAAAGAGTGTCTAGAAGAGTTCGGGTTACGATGAGTCATGGAAGGGTTATTTGATATACGATGTAGCCGCCTGAAACACCTCAAGCGTAAAAACTAATAAGGCGGCTATTATTTATATATATATAAGGATTGTTATACAACCATCAATCACACAAGAGTAGATATAGAAAATAGCTGACAAGAGGGGTGTCAGAGACAAAGGTCGCAGAAAGGTAGAAGTGACCTAGTAGAGTAGCTATAGCTTATATATTGTTTATATAATAGCTAGGTCTCTCTCTAAATCTAGAGAAAAGGCCCAGGAATTAATAATATTTAAGCCCTACCCCTATATTTACACTTACCAGTGACCTACTAGTGACCTAACTTCACTCTGGATACCAAATACCCTGACAAGGGGTCTGTACTAAGTTAAAGCCAGAAACTATAGTAGGAAACCAGAAACAGAATAAAACGGCTAGGCTAAGTAAGACAGGATTTGTGATCAAAGAATATCGATGTGACATACGTAGATGTTCTTTGTTTCTTTCATATTCTGTATTATAGGGGTTGGAAATAGAACTTGGAGATAACATTAATGGATAGTAATATTCTATGGTCGTAAAGTCCAATGAATATTCAGAAGGCTCCCTCGTAGCCTTCTGTAGATATGCCTTTATATATATAGCTTAGATTCGCTTCGGCCATTGCGCTTTCCCCATTTGCGTAGATGTCTTCATAGGTCTCATATTAGCAACGGCTAAATAGCGTCGTTGAGACAATCTTGAATAGATATTGAGACCCATATGAAGCACAGAAACATGCGTGCGTACGGGAGACCTCCTAACAGGAGATCACCCATGCGGTAGATCTCTCAACGGAAGGCTACCTATGCCACGCTGTTTGAGATGCAAGGGTCCTTTGTAAGTCATATTTGTATAGGTGTGAAGGCGTATTGCAACGATACCAAAGTTCCTTCGTGGTCTTGGATGTCTCTTGCAGGCCCAATCACGTATGTGACAACCCTGGGCTCCGCCATGGACTGCTTAGCTGGATACGAACTTGCATTACTGGGCCCAGAGGATCGGCGACTTTTGTTGTCAACCTTTTCGTCTCCGATAAAAACAAGTTGTTGTCTTGGTGTGTGCAAAGATGGGAACTGTTTCGTTTTGACTAAAACAGGTATGGTTGTTAGTAAGATTCGTTACGACGCCTGCTGTCATCTCCTCAGGTCCCAGGACACCCCGCCCAGTTTATGCCACAATGTCAAAGCACTGGCTAAGCCAGGTAAATGGGAGCAGGATAGCGGATGTCTAAATAATAACGAGCACGATTTAGGAAACTCTCGGTTTGTGAGCATTGGCCGGGCTACGAATCTTGCCTACAGAAGCAATCTACTTGGCTTAGACAGATTGCACGGCTCTTGCAGATATGGCATTCTTATAATACCTATATCTTGCGAAGAACTGAAAGATGAATTGGTTTCCTGCCGGGTTGGAATTGCAGTTGTTCGAGAGAATGGTTTTTATTAGATCAAGAATGTAAAACATACATAGTGTAGATTATTCTAACTCGAAGACGGCCTATACAATTATTATTTTATATAATTTCATAAGGGATTATGTTAACCGTGCATATAACTATGCTTGATTGGATGTATCTCCAGCTACTAGGTTGAGAGGCCTGAAGATGGAGACTACTAGGACTTTTGGTATTCAACGTAGATACGATACTATATATATGAAATCGTATACACCTCACTGTGACGGACTTAAATGCTTCGCACCTCCTGGAATCTACAACATGATTAGGTACCGCTGTTGAAATTCTACCTATCATTGATATAGCTGTCGTTCCTGGATCTCTCCCAGAGAGTCCCCAGCGGCGTCTCGGACTTGTTTCACCGAACCTTTGCAGCCTTCGCCACCGATCAATTTGAGAGATCCCTTTAGCAGAAAAGTTGATTCTGTAGCCTGAAAATGGCCTACATCCAATAGCTATCTCGTTTGAAATTACTAGCAAATCACGTGATATCGCACGAGTCACCAGACTCTATTGCCCTTTTTCGAATAGATAGAATAGACAGAACGATGATAGTCGCAATAGAGAATACAGTTATTTACTACTTGTATAGCTGTACACATAGCCCATCTAATAGATAATTTGTTTGTATTCAAAACCCGGGGTCCTGACTGCCCAAAATGCAAACCCATATGTTCGACGTAATATTTACAAATCGCTAGGCTAGCCTCAAGTCAGACTCTGCACAGTATACTTAAATATACTTGATCACGACCGAGTCAGACGTGGAAGAAGACTGGGTCAGCTGGTAGTTGTTGGAGTCAGCGATATCCAAGAAAACGGCAGAAGCCGGCGTGACGGTTCCGCTAGAGGTGGTGCCCCTGGCGCTGCTGAAAGTCACCGTGCCAAAGTTCGCCAGACCGATATAACTACCGTCTACGATGAGATCCTCCTCGATCCACTCGATAGACGTGCCGCACAAAGCGAGCGAGTCGGTCACTGTTGCACTGAAGCTCTTGCCTGTGCTCTTGTTTGACATAACGATCGTGCCGGACTTGTAGTTGCTGGGGGAAGAAGTGAGCTCGATGGTGATCACCTACATCCAGTTAGTAAACAGGCGTACGTTAAGCGATCAGTAAGAGGGGGGGACTTACATCGCCTGCTTTAGTGTCACCCAGGTCGACTTCCACCGTGTTCTCTGGGTACCACTCGTACCAGGCATAGTAAGTCGTGCCAGATGACTCGATAGTTCCATCGACTCCAGCCTGCCAAAGTCCCCCGGAGCAGTCGTATCCGTCCATTCCAATCCAAGTGGAGGCGATATGGGCCGACGCCGATTGTTGGGCGCCGTCGGTCGGCTTCCGCGGTGTCGGCACCGTGAAGGTAGCAGAGACTCCCGTAAAGCTCGATCCCGTCACCACGGCGCCAGCCCAGCTCTCGTTAATGTCCTCAGCTGCCGCCATCGTTCCGTTCGCTTTAGATCGGAGCCCAGTCAGCCTGGACATGCGGCTTGCACGGCGCGATGGTGCCGCTGTGGCTGTGGCGGCCAGCGCGCTGAGAAGCGCGACAGAGAACTTCATGATAGGCGACGGAGACAAGACCAACAGGCAACACGACTAGTTCAAGAGACGGAAGCACAGCTTGAGAGGTTTGTACACTTGCATGGCTATCACTCAGAGCTCTGTCCGTTCTCTCTTTGGCTTTATAGACATTTCTTATCTGGCGTTATGGCCATTTGGAGGACCCTCTCCCACCATCATAAGTTTCGGAGGCATGGTATTAGTCGCGCGGCGTTGTCAATGGAGTACGTAGTAGAAGTGGGCCGTCGACTATATTGCTTGCTAGGGTTGCCACGGAAGAAAGCTTGAATGATAGGGTAGTGATTAGGACATCATAGAGCTCGAAGTATGGGGGGTTGCAAGTGGCATGTAGAAAAGCTGGAAAGTGGTGTTGTCAAATCTTGAAGCGTTGCCGCGATACGTGGACACATGTTGTTTGTTCCTCCGCATGAACACGGATGGCAATCGGTATGCGTATGCAGGGGCTCTCAATGGAACCTGGTAGGTTGGACTTTGGATGGTAGATAAAAAAATTCCTCCACCGATCTCTTGCGTTTTGCCGGCAGGGATCTCCATTGGGGGATTCACAAATTCCGCATCCCAAATCAGCGGCAGCCAAACCTCACAGCATGCCCATATCCAGTCGAGGGCTGAAGTCTATAGATATCGGTGTATATTAATTGGAGAGTAGGACTATCAATAAGTAAATGGGGATAAGTGAAGCTTCAAGGGGGCCGATGCCTTAGGTTGATGGAGGACCGGACTATATGGCTATACATATATTGCCTTTGGGCCATACGACAATTCCAAATGTGTCATAACTACCTAGGCTAGTAGATAACTATATCTCAACTTTTATTTTAGCTATCGAAAGGTACTGCTCAGTTAGTTATCAAACCTTATATTGAAGAGAGAGCCTAGGTGTGTGTTGTCTGCTCAGGGGCAGGTCAATCTATCCCTTTGACGGCTGAAATTACTCCGTGACTTTTAAATAGCGGGGCATTGAACATAGCCCGGTCGGAGCTGTACCTAATAAATAGATAAATATCCGATTGACGATATTTTGTTAGATGTCGATATATGCATACCTGCTTTTCCACTTTTTAAATTACGGAGTAATTTCAGCCGTCGAAGGGATACTGTAAAATTATTTGCGGGTGTTATCAAGGGTACTAGAGAGCCGTTAGATCGCGATCTACAGCACCCTCGCGCAGAAAGAATTAAAATCTCTTATCGCACTCAGGTAGAGCCACCGGAACAGTTTAACCTAAGTCCGGAGATCCCTCTATATAATGGAGCTTACCTCTCAAGTTCTCTCATATAAATTTCTAATAGACAGAGCTTCTAACATACCCTTGTGTGACCGCTCCTGTAGGCGATAGGCCTTGGGGTAAGCTGCTGAACGACATTCCTCGTTCATAAGGTATAGGTATGATCTATGCTAAAAACCCTTTCTTGAGCCCGTAACGCGGATTCCTAAATCCGAAGTGCCTTGCCTTTTAATGGCCTAGCGAGTCAAGAATCAGGCCGAGGTCGTTCTTGAATCACAAAGTATCCAAGTGCTTCGGTCCATGCGTGAGAAGCCGACCATCGTAAGTCCGTTAATACCACGCCAGTAGATCCTCGAAGCGGCCCTCGTCGCGGTATATCACAAGGGCAGTAGTATAAGCTTGGAGAATTAACTCTATTTAGACAGTAACCTTCACGAGGGGCACTAGTCCTTAACCAGTTAGAACTCTTCTTGACCCTTGGATAACTAAGGCTTTATATATAAGTCTTCGGCGGGGCTAACCGCCGACCTCCAATAGGTTGTCTTAAATAAAAAGAGGCCTTTTGCAGACCCCAAAGGCTAACACTCAGTACTACGCGTGTAACACGGTAGCATTTCGCAATATCGCTAGCGGCCCACATTATATACGAATAAAGATCTTCTAGAGATTTCTTTCGAGCCTCGTAAGCTTTAGTATGCAATACTAGCACTTCTAAAAGCTGTCCTTGCTTTCGAAGCATTGAAACAAGCGTGTCATAGGTCTAGATGGGCTCTAAGTAATCAACGGGAATTATGAGCAAGCTGAGAGCCTTCTTATACATCTCTTCTTATTTATCAAGTTCGTTTAAGTGCCTATATACTCTCCCCATCTCATTTTAAGTCCATATCAACCTCGGATCATCATGATCTATCTTGATAGTAGTTAGAACACTTTGGTGTGTCTGCAAAGAGAGCCTTGTTTCTCCTTGCTGATGGTATAGAATGCCTAGTATGTTCGAGATAAATAAATCGCAACAATTATTCTCAATGTCTTCTAGCTTAGTCTTTGCCTTGATCATAGTCTCTAATAATCGCTTTATCGCTCCCGGATATCGTTAGTAAAATAATTCAGAAGCGAAAAGATGCGAAGTTGTTGCAGTCGAAACCATTGCATGCGCGTATTTGCGAGGTGGTTGGCACGAAACATGCCAGTGACCATAAACCGATTTGTGTCAGGTAGATAGGTGACACCCTAGTGTCATGAAGACCCCGTCTGCCATTCCGTAACCATCATGATGTAGAGGAGACGAGAAGAGCCGCTGAATCTCTCAACTAGCAAGATCATACTTCTTCTCGATAAAGAGTTAAGCCACTAGAAAGAGATTGCAACAATTCTCTGCAGGGGTTTCTTCAGCCCTGGGGTTTATCAGTCCGAAACACTCCCGCTTAACAACATTCAAGAACTTTGTTCTAGGTGGTGAGGAAATACTAATATCGCTCGTGGAGCTTGACGAAGCTCTCTTTGTCAACCCATCCCGTGATATATTTCTCTGTATCCAGAATCTTCTGGGTTTCGTCCTCTAACTGTGAAGTGCCGAACTACTCATTCTGGCAGTTGTTGAAAGGAATTTTCAGGTGCGTGCGCATCTAGACCATTGAGAAGCACAGGGTACAATGTGAATTGCCTGCCTGCGACAATACCTGCTGCAGTTGTGCCTCATTTATTTTTAATATCTGCAGGGAAAATTTCGAGTTTCAGAATCTAGAATTGTAGTACCGTAGTGAAGATGGGGTTATCAAGACCGGGCGGCTGATTGAAGAGGTATCCTTAAACGAAGAGATGGGCGACTGGCTAACCTTTGAAACTGGTCCTTGGAACCCCAGGCATTGTTGATACTCTCTCTTGAGACTTGCAGAAGAGTTAGACTCTGACCAGGTTAAGATTAAATCAACGGAATGGGGATTGAATTTTACGCTAGTGCGGGCCGTAGGTGGCCTGTGCAGACCTTCGACGGGTCTGGGTCACTTTGCTTGCGGAGAGCGCCCTCTCACGATTATTAATCCTCTCTATACCTGCATGTTGCTCGGCCGAGCTATCTGCTCCCTGTTGCTCAACATTATCAAGTAGGGTCACCCCACCTTGGGGAGCATCTTCCTAGGCGTACACTAGCTTGGACCTTGAGGGAACCCCTGCCCATGATGCTTTGCGCTATCTGTCATCATCGCTTCCACATTAGGCTCAAGTGTGGGATATACTTCTTTACAACATTCTACTACGGGACACATGGCGAATCGAAAGACCCAACTGCGACTTTGACATATCGGAAGCGGATTGCGACATTTCGCGTGTTGTGTGCAGCGGTTTGTTCTGACCAATCCATCCTATACTCCTGCGGCATCAAATGATACTTGATTATAAATTCTGTACGTGCTAAAGCCACGGGATACGTAAGCGATAATGATAGTCGCACTCGTTGATCATTGATTTGGGCGTATAAAGGAAGGCATGCTGTTTCCGTTATCAAGCAACGTCTCAGTATCCAGAACTGTAGCTAGAAGGACATATAAAATCACTACATGATATATTATATCATCGCATCATCGCATCAGAACATCAGAACATCATGACCACCACTCCCGTCGCCCTGATTCTCGGCTCCGGTCCCCGAATCGGCGCCTCCGTTGCCCAGAAACTCGCCAGCAGCGGGTACAAGGTAGCCGTGACCTCCAGAAACGCCCCCGAAGGCAAGACTGCCGAGGGCTACCTATCCCTCAAGGCAGACTTATCCAAGCCAGACACCGTCCCAGCCGTCTTCGATGCAGTCAAAGCCGAGTTCAAAGCGCCGCCTACGGTGGTCGTCTACAACGCTGCGGCACTGACGCCTCCGCCAAAGGAAGGCTTGCCACTCTCCATCTCATCCGAGAAATACTCATCTGATCTGAACGTCAACGCCGTGAGCCCCTACATCGCGGCTCAACAGGCGATCGCGGGATGGGAGACTCTGCCCAAGGGCACCAAGACCGCGTTCATCTTCACCGGCAACATCCTCAATACTGGTGTGAGGCCCGCGCCGGTTTACACTACTCTCGGCGTCGGCAAGTCCGCCGCCGCATACTGGATTGGTGTGTCTGATGCTGCATACTCTGCGCGAGGGTACCGGTGAGTAGACTCCCCCGCGTTATCTACGAATACAGTTAGATTTAGCGGCTAATATTGGTTTTTACTTGGCAGCTTCTTCTACGCCGATGAGCGTGCTGAGGATGGTAACAGTGCAGGGCAAAAGATTGACGGGCCAGCCCACGCCGAGTTCTACGCGCAACTGGCGAATCACGAGGGCGATATCCCGTGGCTGGCTACGTTTGTGAAGGGCAAGGGATATGTGAAGTTCCATGAGATCTTTTAGCTTTGAACAAGAGAATCAAATATCTCTAAAGCGACATCTCGAGCTGATGTACACGTACAATTACATGAAATGAAATTGAGATGTGATGGATTACTAAACCTCTGTAACGAAACATAGTCGCCGTTGAAATTTCCCTGTCTTTCTCGAGAACTTTTCTCTCAAGTGAGTGCTTTGGGCTTAGGTTCACAGAGGCTTGTGGTTCATAAGCCGGCCTGTATAAATACCATGAGAACAGCGGCGTATCTGTTAAAGGATCAGCTAAATTCTTACTGAATAAGAGTTTTTCGTTTGTTAATATATATGACGCCGTGGCACCTAACGCTTCGATTGGTTTAAACACTACAGCGAATGGTAAAATCAAGAGGAACGCCAAAGCAAAAGCGGTAATAACTGCTAGCTTAAAAGAATATAAATATAACTATTAATTCCCTTTTACGATCTTTAATAAAAAAGGGTTAAGCGTTAAATTTTTATTTAGCTTATATATTTAGCTAGTATTTAAGCTAAGTTAAATATATTAAAATCAAGGCTTAAAGTAGCTAAAATTAGTTGAAAGGGCATTATTTGTCTTGTTTTGCTTGTGTAAAGCGCCGACTTGGGATATCCCAATGTGGAGGCCCAGGTGTCGCGGGTCCGGCCCATTCCACCTTGTTCCGGATATCTATCCCAGGACATCCATGATGGATGTCCCGAGATGGATATCCGTATTCCCAAAAATAGATGCTTAACATCACACGGTAGTTCTAGGAGTGATGGTGCTACACAATATTACTCTAGTTCATCTCCAATATGGTTATTTTCATTTCTTCACAACTATTATGAAGCACATAAGGTTAAGATGTGCAAGATTACTCGTTATTCCCGAAATAGAGTGTTGTAGACCTTACGGCCGATACTTCGAGACCGACGCTGCTTCAGAGCAACATCTACGGATGTCAGCACGTTTTTGACGTTGCTTAGTGCCTCAGGTGATTAGTACAGCCACAGTAGCCACAACAAGGGGCTTCGAAGCAATGCGCCCCAGAAAGACGACCCCCCGAATTTAGCGCGGCCACTTTAACATGTGGCCACATTTCTTCACCGAGGAATACAGTTCTGGAGTCGGCTTTCATCTCACTGTTGGTTGAAACCACTGTGCAAAGGTGTGCTTAGAATATCGGCTGCTTTGATAAGCCATTGTTGATAGGAGGTCAAAACATCTCTCAATTCACCCTCTGCTCATCTTGTTCTGCCAAATCCAACCATATTCCCACAAATGACTACTAACAAAGCGTTGAACGACGGCAGAGAACCTGGCTGCTAAGCCGTTCTTGCAGACACTTGCAACTTCCTTCTAATGGATATCTCTCGGTACGCAGTGAGCGCGCAGGATATTGACGCATTGTCCACATATCAGATTACCAACTTTTTCCGCCGGCATGAATCCATCACGAAGGATGACTGTAATCGTACCGCTGCAAACATCACCGGGAGTCCGGTCTCTCCCACACTCGTACAGGGTGAGACCAGCTACACTGTCGCAGCCGGCATCAGTCAGCAGCCGAAAGTTGTACAATTCCGCCACTCAGCCTTGAATCTCGAACTTATGAACCAAATACGACAAACCTACGGGGAATTCGTTCCCGATTGCGAATCCTACGGCATGTTAGCTGATGTCTACATATATGTGATGGATCTTGTCCCCGGAGTTGCCTTCTCTAGAGCCCGGCGTCAGCTCCTTACACCCGGAATGGAACAGCGTCTGCTTCAAACCGTGCAGGACTTTGCAAGGTCTTAATATGTGTGCATCCATCATATCAAGGTCCTTACTGATTGAAAGACTAGATTCTTCGCTTCAGCATGGATTAATAGGCCAGCCTTGAAGGAGCCACTGGACACCGGGCCCGAGTTGTTCGCCCATTATTCCCAGATCCTCGATCGACTTTCCCAAGGCCTACCCAAGCGCTTTCAGCCGAAGCTGGATGAGGTGTGCCAAGGGCTCCCGCTGCTCTTTCGGTCCCACTATCCAATGGTACTCAACCACGACGATTTCTTGGAGATGAACATCCACGTGGACACAGGAAGTGGTCGTATCACCGGCATCGTCGACTGGGCCGACGCCAAAATTGCCCCGTTTGGGACATCGCTCGGGGGTCTCGAAATCATTCTTGGCGTCCAGACTTCGTCATGCTGGTTCTTCCATCCCAACCATAAGAATCTCCGGATGCAGTTTTGGAAGACTTTGTACGAGGTCATTGGATATCTTTCAGATGATGATCGGCGAGCAATCGAAATTGGGAGAATATTTGGCTTGTTTCGAACGTATGGCTTCGATCGTCGGCCAGAGAAGGAGAACGCAATGCCTTTAAAAGAGGGAGACCAAGAATTTATGTGCCTCGAGGCATTCTGTCTGCGTTAGGCTAGTTCGCTATCAGCCTTAAGCTGTAAGTGGACTCACAGCCTTTCTATACTTGTTCCGTTCTTGTAGATATATAATTATAGTGTTTCATCACTCCTATATTATATTTCACCCACCCACGTACATAGTTATACAAGGTATATATAGAAGGTAGAGTATAAAGGTCTGTATTTCTCTGATAATTTTCGCTACTTAGAAGTAGCGCTATACTTTAAACTAGCAGTAGCGATTGTGGAGAGCAAGGCACAGACTAGGAAAGGTGTAAGTAACCGACTGCGGTATAGATGCAAAATCCGTCCTCCAAAGTTTCTTGCAGTTGATAGCCAAGTTGTATGGGTACATCTCAGACTTTAATGATTCCCCGGCGGACCAACTCGTGGGCCAACTCTCTTGCGGTCCCGATCGGCTTGTTGATGAAAACCTTGTGGGACTCGTCAACCTTCTTGGCCCATGTTTGGCCCGCTGGGGGCTCGCTGTCGTCATGCTGGAGGGGCCCAGGCCATCCCGTAGGAAGGAATTCCTTGGCGTTTATCATGGACTTCGGTAGCACGATGGTGCCGAGCTTGTTAGGAAGCAGGGTACTCACTAACGGCCCGATCGGTCCTCCTTTGAAATGAACTGCAGAATCACCCTTGTTAGCGGATACAGCAAGAATGAATCTTCGGAATCCGCTACACAGCCCCGGTCCCCTCCGAGGCTGAGCAGTCCCAGCATAGCATAAGGCGACTTTGACTGACGAGACTTCTTAGGCGGCACGGAAGATGACGTACAGGCTATAGTTGTAGGTGAGTAATTAGTCCGCTTCAAAGCAAAGACCTCGGTAATGACCAGTCACCACAAACACGACAGACTTTGAGATAGACGAGTCTTAAGAGAAAGAGAGAAGTGCATTGAAGCGAGGCGCCACTTCAAACGTAGATGTAACGTCAAGGAAGCGGGCAAAAGCACAGAAGTAGAAAGTAGTCGGTACCGTAGCTCTTGAGGCTAGTGAAGTGTGGCCTGTGAATCGGGTACGAGGCCCCTCATACAGCACCTATGGTGGTCGGTCGCAGTCTAAAGTACAGCTACTTGACGGGAGGTCAAGTCCTCTTTCTACCATAACTTGTTCTATATCTGGACACTGGACCAACAGTCCGTGTAAGCTCAGTGTTAGAACTGTATTTATACAGTGATGATTTAAGGGAGTTGATTGGTTAGGATAACTGAGTGAAATTTATTGAACTAGAGGGGTGCAGACCCGATAATCAACTAAATGAAGGAATTCATTTAAATGTGATAGACAGAAACATTTGAAGAAACGGACGGAGGAGGGGTAATATGGGACAATTTACCTTTCTATTTTTTATTTTTGGGGCAACACAAATGATTCAACAATAGCGCAGGGACGAGCATATTTTCCTCATACACGGGACGATAGTACGGGAGTACGACAGAAACAGAGCGAACGGGTGCGCGACAAGAAAGATGGCGTTGGAACAGCCAGACTTTACAAAGATATCGCATTCGTTGAATGAATTAAGTGAAGAGTTTTCACGATGTGTCAACATACCGGCGATTCAAGGGGGTGGCCTGATACTAGCAGCCTTGGACAGGATTGAGAGTATAGGACGGGGGACCCGAGACAAGCTGGATGCGGTCGAGAGACGTTTGACGGGATTAGAGACACGTGTGGTGGCGATGTAAGTATCAATCTCCTGGGTAGGAGAGACGAGAAGTCGATGATACTAATGACATGTTGAGAGAACAGGGAATCGAATGCGATAGCACGGATGATGAATAGTCGCGTGCGCGATCCACATGAGGAGTTGGCTCCGTTATATTCGGTGAAGACGAATACACCTATTTTGCTATTTCCCGATACGATTCGGTACCTAGAGGGACTCTCAGGTATGTGAATACAGATCAACGAAAGTGTGTTGAGGAGGGACGATGCTAACGAAGGATGAGGTGGAGTAGATCGACAGGTGACGGACGTCTTGAGTCAGTTGGGACAACGAGTAGATGGACTGGGAGAGGCGAAACGGCGGGAACGTCTCAAGTACACGATAGGTGTGGTGATATGAGAGGGATGAAGTCATGTCACTTCTTTTACCCTCTATGTTGTATATTTCTATTGTCCTGTAGGCCTTTGCTTCACTTACTTAGATGGGAATTTCACCCCCGGAGGGTCTATTCCATTGTGGTCCCGGGTATGGGGCGCGAGCCCCGTGCCACAGCAGGTGGTGAATACTTCGTTCTCACTTTCTTAAATAGAGTTTATAGTAGAAACTCTTTTGTAAAACAGAGTGAGTGAGCACTCTATTACGGTGTCTGGGGGGCCACCTACATTCTGTTACAGGTAAGACTTAAGGCTCCGCCTATTATTCCACTACCGTGGCAATGAGAGTAGCTGCGCTATTTAAAGAACTCTGTTCTGGTAGCACTCTGTTACGGAGGCTGGGGGGCCGCCTCCACTACGTTAAGGGTATAGAGGCCAGAGGCCTGGAAGACTTCCAGTCTTGTAGAATAGCTACCGCTATTGAACAAACGTAGTCTGTAGCATTGCATTGCGGTGGCCTGGCAGGCCTACCTTCATTTCATTAGAGGGTGATGCCCCAGGTGAGGGGGTTGAGGACAATATTAATCGTCGTAATTACCTGCCGAGTATAAGTAGAGGGCGTTACTGATAAGAACAAATCATATTGGTTCTGCATGCCTGATATTCTCCAAGGAAATCTGACCACGTAGTAAAGCCCGTTTTAGAGAACGCGGGGCAAAGGTGAACAGTTAAATAGGTTTTAAGGAATGACCCCGCCTTCTTCTCTTGAGCTGTTGCTACATGGCGGGGGTTTGACGCCTGTAATAGACCACGTTGTTGCTTCCCAACCAGGACCGACTTTGCTCTCTCTAGCAGTAGGATCCTAGGAAGTAATTTTAGAATTATCAAGGGTAGGTATGGTATGTCGAACACCCATACTACGTAGGCCCAGATAAGAATTGCACCCATGTCATTCGGGACACTACCAGTTTTGGTACAGTACTTGAAATATAATCAGGTCTGGATGTAATTTAAAGCCTGAGGGGCAAACTGCATACTAACCTCATGCATCGATACAACATCATTATTATTCCTATATTCCACGGGGTTGAACTCGGTCTCGGCGCGTTTCAATTGAATAAACCGTGCGGGCATCTTGGTCGTTGCGCCACTCAGCTCGATATCATGAATGACCTGAACGAGGTTGGCGCTTGTCTTGTGCGGGGTAGTGAATAGCTACAGGGAGCTTGGGTGAGGTGAGAATTAGGTTAAACGTCAGGACCTCTATTCCTATGAGAAATCACAACAAAATATTACTTCGCAAGGAAGGACCTAATCGTGCAACTTCATCTACACATTGCCAGCCATGAGGCTTTTGAATGTCAGAACTTTAAAGCTAGAAGAATATGTCGGATCTGATATTCCAAGATACTCAATACTGTCGCACAGGTGGGAGGATGAAGAAGTCACTTTCCACGACTTGATCAATGACCGCTACTCGGAGATGAAAGGCTCAGATAAGGTCCTAGGTTGCTGCAGAATATCCAGAAACGAAGGCCTCAAGTATACTTGGATTGACAGCTGCTGCATTGATAAGTCATCGAGCGCTGAACTTTCTGAGGCCATCAATTCTATGTTTTACTGGTATAAGAACGCTGCCGTATGTTACGCTTATCTGAGCGATGTTCAAGCCATGTCCAACTTCCCAGCCAGCAAGTGGTTTACGCGGGGATAGACACTACAAGAGTTAATTGCCCCAGACGCTGTGGTATTTCTCAACACAGACTGGCAAGAAATGGGGACAAAGGGTTCCATGATCACCATCATCTCCAACATCACTGGGATAGATAGAGATATCCTTGGGACTACCAGGCCGAGACGCGACATCACCGAATGCCTCAGCCAATTGAGCGCCGCAAGGAAGCTGGCTTGGGCAGCAGACAGGATCACGACCAAGGTTGAAGATACGGCTTATTCTCTGTTAGGCTTGTTTGACGTTCATATGCCGCTAATATATGGCGAGGGGAAGAGGGCTTTCCGGCGATTACAAGCTGAGATACTAAACAATTTCGACGATGACTCAATATTCGCCTGGTCTTATAGAAGTGAAGAATACACTGGTACCTTTTCGGGGGTCCTTGCCGACTCTCCTTGCTGTTTCAGGGGTATGAATAGAGTTGATTGTCGAACAGGACTCGCTGTTCGTACTTCTACTCTGGTTTCAAAGAACAACGTAAAATTGGAGGTTAGTGTTATTGGAAAGGTCCGTGACCTGCTCCTACACGACCAGATACATTCCCTCCCAACGATCCGCAAGGTTTCCGACGATCGGCAAACACTCATATCAACGATTCGCGATGAATATTCAGAAGACCTCACAGTCCTAGAGGCAACAATAGGGGCCCTATAATGTCGAATAGATCTTGGAAGAATTGTGCTTCTTCTGTCCGAGCGTGACACCAGCATATACATTCGTTATCATTTTGATGGTCACTTATACTTCGCCGAAGACGGGATGCAGATGCAGCCAACTAGGGCCCTACCAGTACTTCTATATAAGAGTCAAATTTACGATTATTCACAGATTCAAATACCGCCTGTGAGGCTTCACTCCCGCGTAGCATTGCTGGGTTATAGATTGTGGGCTACGTCCACGGCGTCCAACCCCGACCCGGAACATAGAAATACTTACTGGCTACGAGCCAGAAATGGAAAAGGATATCTTCTTTTCGAAAATCACCGAAACCCAGAATGCCCACCTTTCATATTGATATATCGCCACGAGCCAGTAGATAATCAATTGAGTTATATTGTGGTCTTGTAGCAGAGGACTACATGCCAGAGGATGCCGCACGGGCATTTGGCGAGGTGGAGTTTCGGAGCAGCGGTAACGTCAGTGAGCTCAAAGTACAGTTGACTCCCACAAAGCACCTGGCCGTCAAGGTCCGAATGAGATTTAGTTGCTGTGATATCATTTTACTAGTCCAGTAGATATCAGCTAGAAGCATTAGCCTTTGTAAAAATAGTGAACTAATACCTGATTAAAGAAATCTATTGTACTTGAAAAGAGTTTATATAAAGATGTAATTAACTATTCAAGAAACAATTAAAAGCTTAGAGTGTGGATTAATATACAGTAGACCGACGTGGCGAAAGTATTCATCGACATCCTGTGAGATTTATGTGCGGCTGAGGCGACGCACAGGAATCTAGTCACCTCTTCGCAGTGCGGAGTTACCTCTGCTTCTTTCAAAGCGAATGTCTCGATTCTCTCTCTCGTTGCTCAAGGCTTTTGAATCCAAAGAGGCCCCAACGATCTCATCACTGCACCTCCCGACTGTCAACACCAGGTTTTGTTCGTCTCAAGTACGTGGATTGTATTTTACAATCAAGACGCCACCGCTGCAGTTCCGAGATTATCTCGTTGTGCCGTTGCGAGCTCGCTCCGCAAGCCTAGCACCCCTTTAAATGTCTGAAGGCTTCCTTTATTAGCATAATGATAATGATCTAGAATTGCATGACTTTCGAAAGAAGGGTTATAAGGTTAGTAACCAATTTATGGTAGAAATATTTGCCGCATATCGATCTAGAAACATCCGAGAGAAGCCTTTAAAGGGTATTACTTTAGTCAGCTCAATATATTGATTAAATATTCAATTACAATCTGTTTGCAGGGCCGCATAAACGTGCTCCATGCCACTCAGGAATGAACTCTACTGGGAAACAACGACAGTATAGATAAAGCTTAGATCATATCTACATTTAATGTATCATATCTAGTTCTTGAACTTGTAGATTATATAGTGCTGCCAGGACTATATGTCCTCGGGTTTTCAGGATCAACTGACTCAATCTTATATCTAGACGGGATAGCAAGTGAATATCAAGTTTTCTTCGAGTCTGTAGTAAAACGATAAGCATCAACACCTCCATCTAGTCCGTAGCTTCAACCCTGCACCACATCAAACCCACTAGCGGCTCAACTACGGCTTAGTCTCTCTCATGCCACAGTTAAGTTTAGGTTCACTTGATTAGGTCCGTCCCAAGCTTATACTAAGAGACCTAAGCCAATAAGCATAACTAGGACTCATAGAAGTTTTGTAATTGTTATATGTATAGCATATCTCGTGGTCCGCCTATAATACGTACGGGGTTGAGTACACTTCTTGACTTAAGTTTATTGAGACACGACGATAGCAGATATTCAAGCAAGCCTAAATTCTTAATAGGAATTTCCCAGCTGGTTTGCCGAAGGAGAACTTCCCAGGAATAGAACTATACGATTCGGCATCTGGTGAAAGCGAAAAGACAACACTCCCATAGGAAGTGCTCCGTGGCAGAAGCAGTGCTGTAACCGTCAGGTGACTAGGTGAGACCCTGGCGTATGATATTCAAGCTTCTCACAACTAGCTTCCGGGAGGGCTAGGGCTAATTGACTAATAATACACACAATAGCTGCGGACCCCTGCTACCTATCTGCTATACGACTGCCTTGGGACTAATTACCTATTCACTCTGATGCAAAGGACCATCATAAAAACTCACTGAGATGGGACTGACCAGTCGTTCTCTAGAGATATTGCAACTGCTGGGTTTCATTCTAGCCTGTAGCAATAGGTGGACTGAGGGCAACACAGTGTTGGGAGGGGTATCTCAGCGGGCAACAACTTTAGGCGACTAAGTTCACCGTAATAACATTGATCAACCGAAAGGAAGGGCAGAAAGGTAAATATCACATACATGGGTTAAAAAGGGCCCTATAAGTATGGTTAGATATACTAGCAGAGAGACAAGCTACGGAATATGCCCGCAACCCCATGTTCCCGGCGTCTTAGTCCTGCTTTCTAATATTCTTCTCCCTTATATCCGTTATATCCTCGAAGCATGTACCTAGTTTTGTCCAGACAGCAAAATGAGTATGAAGTTACGAGACTAATCCCCACTTCATGCACCTGTCATCAATCTGCATTAGTGTACTTTTTCATTGAAGATCAGTGGGGAGAATGAGATCCTTGTCTAATTATGTAGTATAACATGCACCTGTCATCAATCCGCATTAGCGCATTTCTTCATTGAAGATTAGCGAGACCCTTGTCTAACCAAGAGAAGGGTCGATTTAGCCACTGGGGGAGCTCATAGTAACTCGAAAACTGAGAACGCAGGGATGACTCAAGGATACCAAAGCATCAACACTGTTAGAGTCACGAAAGACTACGCTGTGATACGAGCCGCCTTAGCATGTTGGCTTTCATCTTCATGCATCACTGCAAAAGCTGTACCTCTAAGGCCATTCCTATTTATCCCAGCTAACTTTGGCATGTATATGTCTTACATTTTACTCTCTTATTCTAGAACAATAGTTTGAAAGGTTGAAGCGTTAATGGCTTGTCTCCCCTTCGTTGTTGCTAGAGCTTCAACTTGCTGATTGTAACTTATATTAGTGAATTATGCCAAGGGTGTTTAGTTCTCTTCACAATCAGAGTAGTTCGACCTCATACCTCTAAACCGGACCTCGATCAGCTTATGCTTTTCTGTGTCATCTTTGCCGTTACAATCTATCAGTAAATACTTGGACCAGGAATCCAGTTCCGCACTCTGATTTGCATGGTGTTAGAGAAAGCGGAAATGAACGATATCGTACCACAAAACAGGTTGATAGTGAAGGACTGGCATTTTTCTGATCGATGACCCTCGAATGTCTAATTTCTAGATGCGTATTCTTTTGCCAATGTGTTTCTACGGTGCGCTCGTTACAACATAGCTATATTATTCTAACGGCGACTATTGGGAGGAGCAAGGTCTTAATCGGCCAAGCATCGCTAAGCTTGGCTCCCCCCCAGTTGGTCTTCGATTTATCGGCGACGGCTCTGCTTTAGGGATTGACCTGTGTGTACCAATAAGGCCATCTTCCGTCTCGAGCTGCTGGAAAGTATACAACCATGATTGAGCTTGGCAAGGTTGGGTGTTACCAATAGGCAATGTAGATTTGTAACTACGTGTGATCTTCCGAAGATTAATCCTTATTGTCACCCGCAGTATGGATATCGCCGAGGTCCGTCCGGAACATCGTCATGACTTACAAGCGTCTACAGGAACGTGTTCACGATTAGGAGAGGGGGGATTGGGGTAAGTGGCCGGTGGACAAATGGCCCCTGAAGCGGAAGTATTTATGTGTGACCGTTCCCGGTGGTCGCCTTGACTTACTAGTAAATCATTCCAAGTAAGTCGCAGACTTTATTCCGTCTAAACAGTCTGATAATCACGCCAACAATGCAACGACTGTACTACCTACTGCTCTTCCCGCACGGGAGCGTCGCGGATGTCATTGGCTCCATCGCTACTAGCCGCAACATATCTAGCTATGCAATAGGAAACTGTACAAAGGCCGTAAGAAGAACTTGAGGAAACCAATATGACTAGCTGCTAATATGAGGTATAGTGTAACGAGCTCTCTAATGAATTCAAAGATAGACTTCACTTCAAGGAGAACGATGCCAACTTCACCATCTGGGACCAGAAACAACTACAGACGATATACTCATGTCGTGTTGAACCAACATCCGCTGACGAAGTTTCCAGCGTCTTAAGTATTCTCACCATGAATTGGTGTAGATTTGCGGTGAAGTGCGGTGGCCATTCACGCTTTCCCGACGATTCCGTTTCAGTTGGTGGCGTCACGATTGATATGGGTCGTATCAATACGACCTTAGTCTCAGAGGATCAGAGAACTGCTCGCGTCGGCGGTGGATCCACTTCACGTCAAGTATTTGGGGCCCTGGAACCCTATGGCTTGGCATACCTTGGAGGCAGAGTCGGACAAGTTGGTATGGGCGGGTTTACGCTCGGTGGTGGCACCTCGGTGCTCTCTGCAAAGTATGGGTGGGCCCTGGACAATGTTTTCGAATATGAGGTAGGGTGATCCTCGGGTTTCCGCCTTAATCTAATGTGATGAAGTTGCTGACGAAATGCAGATCGTTTTACCCAATGCCACAATCGTGACTGTAAATGAAACTCAGCATCCGGAGCTTTACTTTGCCCTTCGAGGAGGAGGCAACAACTTTGGCATCGTCACATCCTTTACTGTTGGTGTTTTCCCCCAGCCACCCGTATACACCGGCAGCCGTGTCTTTGGCGACAACCAAACGAGCAGATTCCTGGAGGAAGCGGAGAAAGTATTCACTCTTCAAGACGAAGAGGACACTAATCTTGGTCTCGAGTACACGTATTCGTACTCGCCAGCACAGGACCGGTACAGCATGTCAAGCACGCAACGCTATGCACTGCCGGTACAACACCCTTCAGCTTTCGATGCTCTCAATCAGGTGCCGGCCGAGACGGACCTGCTCGGAGGTATCAACAGTCTAGCCAATAACACAAGAGGTGGCGGCCCCTTGGGATTGACCAGGTGAGATCCTGCGATTGCTTTCATTCGTCTCTAGTGGTAGATTGCGTTGTTGATTTTTGATGCACATTGCAGAAATGTTTTCACCACCCTTACTCATTATCCATCTCAAGAGCTGAGCAACAGAGCCATTGAAATCTACAAGGAGGAAGTCCAAGCTGTCAGGAATGTCAGCGGAATAACCGCCCAACTCATCACCTATACAATTCCAGCTACCGCCATTCGCAACATGGGATTAAGGGGCGGGAACGCTCTGGGGATCAAAGCCCCAGGGCATCTACTTAGTGAGATAAAAAAATGAGAAACCTAGAAACTCATACTTGTGTTGACTAACATTTGGACAGTAAACCTCCTGGCTGTAGGTTGGACCAATCAAAGGGATGATGCCACAGCGATAGCATTCGCTGATAGCTTCATTGGCCGCTTCAGGGAGGCAGCGGTCGACTTAGAAGTCTTCCACCCATTTATTTATATCAACTATGCCAGCCCAGGCCAAGATGTCTTTTCTGGATATGGCAACGAGAATCAAAAGAGGTTGGTAGCTATCCAAGAAGCGATTGATCCATGGGGCATTTTCACTTCGAAGGGGTTGTGGCGAGGGTTTTTCAAGGTGCGATAAGGTAGGTGACAGGGTTCGGGCGACCTCGATGTATCGCTTTAACTGCCACGTGATACGCACCAACAGGGGTACGTACCCATGTAGCTCACTTATAGGCGCAGCCCTAGCCCATGGCTAGTGGCTGTGGGACCCCTGCAGCCTTAGATTTCTTGGCTGGCTCTACCAATATATTATTTTCCGCTCTTCGCGCACCTATCATAGGTTTATTAAGCTATATTACCCCTGTTAGAGTTGTTAGATAAGGTGACCAGTCTACCCTCGCCCCACCCGACCAGTGCGGCCCCACACCGACCAATTAAAACGCTAGATTTAGCCCTATCCGACGAGTGCTAGTTAAATTAAATATTTAATTAAAAAATATATATATTTAAATATAAATATTAAAATTAAATCTTAATTAATTAATAATCGATTAAAAATAAAATTTAAAAAAATTTTAATATAAAATTATTTTAAGTTTTAAATATAATAATAATTAATTAATAATTAATTAAAAATAAAATTTAAAAAAATTTTTATTATA
>MU380289.1:0-103104 GCA_022495085.1 Xylaria sp. FL1042
CCCCACAAACCCCCCCCCCCCCCCAACACCACCCCCCCCCCCCCCCCCCACCCCCACCCACCCCCCCCCCCCCCCCCACCCCACCCCCCCCACCCCCCCCCCCCCCCCCCCCCCCCCCCCCCCCCCCCCCGCGCCCCGCCCCCCCCCCCCCCCCCCCCCCCCCCCCCCCCCCCCCCCCCCAGAGACTACTGTCGCGATGAGTATGAAAGTACTATATGTGTTTGTGACGCCCTAGTTCATATTTACTACCTACGGTAGTCCAGACATCTTCTTCCTCGCCGAATATATGCTGATACCAGAAATCAAGCTCATTAAATACATGTCTCCTTCAGCGTAAGGCAGGGTCACTTTTACTGAACGAGAAAACCTAATCTGCTTGCATCTAGACTAAATTAGCCGGTTAGCTCGCTGATGCCAACCAACATTTCCCAGATCAAAAAATGTGCCTTGTCCCTTTTCAACCCTAGAATGCGAAAGAAGATAAACGAGTCGAACAAGAGTCGGCGAATGCATTTTTGGCTCAAAAGTAACAAGCCGCCATCTCGATGAAAGTTCGTCCAATATTACATATCATCAGATCACCACTAAATAGCATGTCATCGTCCTAAAGTGGGCAGAGAAAGACACAGGGGACAAGATACAACTTCTCGTCTTCACGGCCGACCAGCGACAGGAGGATTCGAAGTGTCCAACTATAGTTGGGGTGATCAGCTCTTATTAATTAAATGTTTATGTTTATGTTTTGTGCGGTTAATCCAAGTAGCGCGTCAACCCAACTGCAAGGGTTCGATATGCGCGCCGGGGGAAACATGAAGAAGATCTTGTGTATACCATCACTCTACGTCTATGAGTGCTCCGCCCGAAGTTTCAGACGCCAATCAATCCTGACTTGCACTGAGATCAGTGCTCTTGTCCCAAAGGTTCCGTAAAAGCGCAGCGAGGTTATCGTCGTTCCCGTCCACATAGCTTGAGCCGCTTATGCGGTCGTGGGGCCTCTCCTCATCAGCCTCGTAGCTTGATCTAGGCCCCGTCGTCCGTATCGAAGTCGATGGTCGTGGGGTTGTTGGCCGAGACCGGGTAAGATGTGTCAGACTCTGGCTTAGGCCGAGCCGCCCCGCTCCGTCGAGCTCTAAGGAGTTCTTACCATGAGGAGTTCCGTTTGTTCCATTCTGTTTAGGAATGCGCCGATTCTTGTTGGCGCCAGGGATTTGGGAGAGTCGCTGGATGGATCGCGCAATGGGATTTTGATACCGCCTGACCACTAGATATTCCATTCCCGTGCGCTCGAGCAGCCTGTTGATACGAGGGTCCCGGTGTTCGTAATCGGTGCTACCGACCAATAGGCCCGGACCGACAACTCCAACGCCCGGTCCTGCTTGAGCAGGCTCCATGGAGGAACTTGCACGTTGAAGATTAAGCTTCTGCTGAGTTCGCGACTGGCTCGCTGGTAGTGCTTCGTGTATCGGCTTTTTGGACCGGGGCGCCAAGGCGCTCTCGTCCTCTTCGCTGACCGAATCTCGAGAAAACTGGTTCAGGTTACCAAGCGACTTCGGCCGCCGCACTGGTGCGTGTGCAGGTACGAAGTATGAATCGCTCTCGCCATGTCCACCCGAACTGGGCCCAGATCCGTTAACGAACCGTGATATCAGCTCTTCGGGGCCGCTCGCACCGAGAGTGCTTGTCTTGGGGGTGCCATAGAGGCTCGGCGGGCCGTGGCTTGCCTGGGAGGTGGGCGAACCAGAGGGCGGAGGTACAGAGACGGTCTCGGTAGACATCTGAGGGGGTGCGCCGTGCGAGGGGGTGCGCTGCAAGAGGCGAGACGTGATGTAGTTGTTGTGGCGTGCTGTCTGGCGCGTGGGGGAGTGGTCGTTGGCGTCGTCGGCGTCGGCGGTCGGAGGAGTGTGCGGTGGCGAGGCGTTGCCGGTTGGCGACGGCGGTTTTGCGGGCGACTGTCGGCCGCCGCTCACGACGGAGCCGCGCCGGGAGAGGTAGGGGGACGCAGATGCGCTCGCGTCAACCCACTCGTCGTCGTTGGCGTCTTCGTTATCGTTGCCAAGGTCGAAATGCACCTGGTTCTTTTGGTTCTTGAGCTTCTGAACGTCCTTGTGAGACGAGGAGCGTTTGATGGTAGCGGCGGATTTGGAGCGCTTGCCAATGTCGGGGCGAGCACGATGGGTCTTGGAGGGCAGGTTGGACTGGGAGGTATTTTTCCTCAGAGGGAGATTGGCGTGGGTATGGGCTTGGGTGCGAGAGGGCGAGTGCTCGGATGAGTGTGAGCGTGAGTTGGAACCGGAGACGGCGGGCGGGGGATCGAGAGCGATGGCGGTGAGCTTCAGGTCGGACGTGGTGCGACGGTGGGTGTGCGCAAGCAGAGGCGGGCGCTCGGCGGGTTCGGGCGATGATGCGCGACTTCTCAGCTTTGTGGTGGACTGGGTATGGCTCTTGTGCAGGCCCTTGGACGACGGAACGCGGGCGTGGAATCGGCCGGCGCCACCTCCGACGACACGTTTTTGGTGTTTGGAGCGGTGGTTTTGTTGTTGTTGGGATTGTTGGTGGTTTTGGTGCTGCTGCTGGGGGGTATGCTGGTGGTGGTG
This sequence comes from Xylaria sp. FL1042, assembly GCA_022495085.1. Lineage (NCBI taxonomy): Eukaryota > Fungi > Ascomycota > Sordariomycetes > Xylariales > Xylariaceae > Xylaria > Xylaria sp. FL1042. Next base: position 2,595 of record MU380289.1, read on the forward strand.
GTGGTTGTGCTCCTGCTGCTGCTGGTCATAGTGGTGGTGGTGGTGGTGGTGGTTGCCGCTGACCTGAGACTGAGACACCTGCTGAGAGTCGCTGCCATTGCCAGTGTCGCAGCGGTTATAGGGCGGACGTCTCGATTGGGCAGCACTGGCCGACGTATCACTGTCCCTCTCCATCTCCATCTCTCTCTTCGTCTCTTGCTCTCGCTCTCGCTCTCTCCCCCTATCTCCATCCATCTTTCTATTACCCGTCTCTATATCTCCATTTCCCTCCCCATCCATAACTACTGCCCTCCCAGCCAACCGGCTTCGTATACAGTAGACACTGACTGCTGCGGCGTCCCTCGAGCCCTGTGTCTAGATACCTACAGGTAGATAGGTAGATAGATTGACACCCTACACGGGAGAATCGGTGTCGCACTGTCGCACCCGTCGCTCTCTCACCCTTCTCCCACGGCGCGGTCGTACTTGGTACGTATAGACAGCTGGGGCGTGCGGATAGCTAACAACACACCGCCAAGTCGTGTGCATATAATTTCCAATGTCCGATTTCCGAGATAGGTGCGCAGGTGACGCTATCAGGCCGGCGGGAAGGGTGGCTTTCTGGTGGTTTCTTTCTTTCTTCAGCTGCGTGCACTACTCCTCTGTGCTCTCTGCAGGATGTTGCGGGACGCCAAAGTGCAAAAGTGGTTCTCTTCCGGATAGATAGATCTTCAGACGGCGGCAGGCGGTGGGCGCAATCGACTGTGATTGATGGAAGCGTAGCCGGCAAATCGGCGGACCGGAGCAGAATCGGTCTGGCGCAGATGCGCTGGTGGCTTGGACCCTACGCTCTTGTTTCGGATGTGTCTTGTTGATAGATGCGCAAGCACGTCGCTTGGGGGACTAGGCCGTCGATGGAGAATGAAAAAGAGCGTGGGAGTCGGCCTAGTCTGCGTGTCCAAAGGGGAAAGCGAAAAAAAGGAAAAGGGAAAATATGAAAATGAAGAAAAGGTCCAGAAAAGTACCTAGAATATGATGATATGGTAACGTTGAACGAGCTATCTATCTAGTGGGAAAGTTTAATTGATAGGTAATGACTCCATTACCCAGGGCAAGTGCTTAGTTGAAGTCCCGATAGTCTAGGTCAAGTCTAGATAGACCAGACCTAACTGGTACTTTGCCTATCTAACCTCGAGGGTAGTACCTACATACATACGTATGTAGGGTAGTTGGTCCAGGTAGATGGATACCTCTGGACTGCACTCTGCACTTGGATATCTCATGGAATACCGAGCATCGGAGGTCTCTAGCGACTCTCTAGTCTAGTGACAGGTCAGACTGCTTTTAGATCTTTTGTTGTGGCCTTTGTTTCATCCAAGTATAAGTGTGTGTGGTATAGCCTAGGTATATAGGCTTTAGTGGTATAGATGAACTGCGATACATAGATGTCTCGTCTGCATTCAATTGTGCTTTCTTTGTGTTGTTCAACCTCCGCAATTATAGCTATTATTCTGTCGGTTGATCGCTTTAGGGTAGATCTTAGTTTTCCAATATCGTGGCGAATCTTGGTTTTACCCAGGTAGGTAAACCGCGGATATCCGTCATCTTATCGACTGTATTACATGCTAGGTTACTAGGTAGACATTCAAGGATGACGGAGCCTCGGTCGAATTGACCCCGGATTCTGCCCGGACTGCATGCACTGGTATCTAAATAGATACTGTATGGCTGTATGTATGTACCCGGCTTCGTATACTTAATTGTATTCAATTCACACATTACCTAATGGAACTCGATGACACTCCTCCACCCGCTACTTGTCCCTCTATATGTAGTAAACAATCAACTTCATCTACTCGAAGACGCATTGTACCGTTTGGACACATTGCGGTATATTTCAATCTCTCTGCTCAACTCAGACAACTCGTCGACTTTCTCCCAGTCATAACATCATTGTAGATTTAGAAAGCTAGATAAATGACCATGTCGTCGACGATCAGTGACATCTTGAACAGCTCGGATCACGGCTGGCCGCAGACGAACCTTCATCTAAGCCGGGTAATTACAAACGACAAGTGTCAACTTCCAGGTCTTTCACCGATTTCTGATGGCTAAAGTCGCGTCTGCCAGGGTCGTGGGATTTGTTCCTGAAAAGTATAATTCAACCTCAATCGCCCCGAGTCGGTCCGCAGTCCATCATGTATTCAAACCTCTTGAATCTGTGTTGAGAAACCAGAGGGGAGTCTCGTACGCAGTTGGGTTTTGGTCATCATGAATTACTTCTACCAGACTTGCCTTGGCGGCTTCTTGGTGTTATGCACCGCGCTACTTTTCTCTCAACCGACCCGAAAACAGCAATTGGAACAACAAGGCGTGGCGCAAGATGAGGAACATCCAGAGTCTTGGTGGTACAAGGTCTACGCTCTCGCCATAGCTGCCGACTGGTTGCAGGTAAGCAGATATATGTGCTTAGTATTGCTATACGTGCGAATATATCGATATGTGGTATTCACATGAGACTTCCATACACCAGGGCCCCTATCTTTTCTCTCTATATAGGGATGAGCACCATCTGGAGTCGGGCTTAGTCTTGAGCTTGTACACGACCGACTTCGTCACGACGGCCATCTGTGCTTATTTCATCGGCGCTTTGTCAGACAAGTATGGTCGGAAGTTGTGTTGCATGATCTATTGCGTATCGTATGCGCTGTCCTGCTTCCTGACAGTCATCCCCGTCACGCCGTTGCTCTTCCTCGGGCGGGTCCTAGGCGGCGTGAGCACGAGTATTCTCTTCACCGTCTTCGATAGCTGGATGGTCGCCAATTTCCGCAAGAGAAATCTAGCCGAGAATGGATGCGACTTGTCAAGGACCTATGCAGCCACGAGCGTCGTCAATAGTCTGGTAGCGCTCTTAAGCGGAGTGGTGGGCGAGATCATAGTGTGGGTCACCGGCACCAAGAAGAGCCCCTTCATCATGAGCGTAGTTCTTCTCTGGTTGACTCTTCAGATGATTTGGTCTCATTGGGTAAGCATCTCCTTCCCCCTACCCTCGCCTCCTTTGCCCAGAGCTTACTAGGCTGACCACATCACACATAGAGCGAAAACTTTGGCGTCTCATCTTCGTCTGAGCCGACAACGTATACCGCAACTCTCCGGTCTGCTTGGTCGGTTCTCAAGATGCCATCTATCCTGGCTCTAACAGTTGCATCAACAATGTTTGATAGCTCAATGAACCTGTTCCTCTTCTACTGGACACCCACCATAAGCTCAGTGCATACATCAGCAGGCGAGCTTCCATACGGCATCATCTATTCGATGTTCATGGCAGTTTCTATGGCTGCGGCACTTGTTTTCAACATCATCATGAGCAAGCAAATCATCACACACTCTCGGCTCTTGGTTGGCATCCTGTTGATCGCCAACTTCTGCTTCGTGAAGCTAGCAAACGTGAAAACAGAGACCGACGCTTTCGGACTATTCTGTCTTCTCGAGGTTTGCGTAGGCATGTTCGCTCCTTGTATCGGTCATCTGAAGGGAACCCTGATAGACGATGATGCTCGCGCCACGGTCTACAGCATGAGTAAGTCATTCTCAATTTCATTTTCTTCTTACTCTGGCGACCTTTAAGAGTACGCGGATTTTTCTTTCCGACGAGTCCCTGGGAAATCCCCCATGCTTCCAAACCCCTACTGATTATGACCCGAATGGCAATAACTGACTCTGGGCGTTATAGTGCGTATCCCGTTTAACGTCCTCGCCATCGTGTCGCTGTTGACGGCAAAGGACAACGACAACATCGGCGGGGTTTTCACAACTTGCTCTCTCATGCTTACTGCGTCCATCGCAACAACATTAGCGGCAAGTCTACGAGGTATGCCTTGAAAAGCTTCTCGGTAGTATTCTAGGCCTTTGTATCAACCACTTCTGTTGTCCTCACCTCATAGCTCAAAGCTCTTAGCTTTAACAACATAGTCCCCAATATGCATCTGAGCAACTTGATTGAGCCTCAAATAGATATTAAAAATTACACGTAATGTACGATAAAAAGGAGGCTCGAACAATTCAGGCAGCAACTCTATTAAATGCCCAATGAATACCAGACCATCGTGTTTTAAATCACTCTCTGTGCCCAAATTATTCGTGTCCGTATTAACGACCTCGAGCGCACCACCTCTGCTACACCACGAACTTAACAGTGGGCCATACCTCCACGCGGCCGTGCCAACGACGAGGACAAGATCGAAGTACTTCTCATCGATTCAGGCCCTTATCTAATCCCCTCTCACAGCGCCGGGCCGCACTATCAACCCGTACGCAGGGCAGTGTGGGAGCTCGGACGCCGGGATACGCGCTCGTGCCGGATCCAACAGCTGCATGCTCAGGACCGCTCTTGAGGTCTTTCGACGTAGGTTTTAGGACGGCACGGAGAGGGTCGTCGAAGTTGTCACGCTGGCTGAACCCGCATCTGCTATCGTTGCACTTCATATCAAATAGCGAGCCGTGAAGTATACGGAGCTCCTCCGTCGGATAGCCCGCTGGTTGAGACAGGCCAGACCTTCATGAGTCTTCCGGTCTGTGATTCATACGGCAGGTAGCTGATGGCGAACACAAGTGACTCCGCAGGTACGGAAATAGATACGTAGACTGATAACGGGGGGTCTTATCCACAACCCCAGGCTACGAAACACAAGTCCTTACCATCGAAGTTCTAGGCCAGACACAAATATTTAGGCCTCTTATGCGCAAATCCAGCAAGGGCGCGATGACCCGGATTCGGCACTACTCAGCAGGCCGTGTGTCTGCGGTGGGAATGCGGCTATTGATATACTTCCTGGCTTCAGAGGCATGCTCATGGTGATGGGTGCAGGTGTGGTCCTTCATAGTTGTGGCTAGTGATAATTACAGTAGTCCAGTCGTGTCGCATATACCATAATATGAAATCGAGATGCTTATTCCGGGTTTCGGAGTGACTAGATAGGTAGGTAGTTGAAGTTCTATCTGTGTTTTACAGCCTCACTCAGGAGCTGCTGCCTGGATAACATGGCATGCATATACAAGTGAGCTCTATTCTAGACTCTTTCCTCTCTCTCTCTCTTCGATCATGCGGGACAAGTAAAACGATAAGGCCGAGAACTTTATTAAAAAAAAAAATAAAAAAATTACAAATGGCCTCTTTGTCAAATATGGCCAATAAAACTAGCGAAGGAATGAGGCACAGCGCTCTCGATTTTTCACCACCCTGGAAGTTGCCACATCCGAGAGGATAATTCGGACTAGTCTCCGAGTGATATGATGGTGGATGCAATGGTTGTGGCTGAGGGTCTAGGAGCTGGAAGAATAAGAGAGAGAGAGAGAGAAATTAGGCACGGATGTCTATCTTTTGTATTGATTTACGATAGAGTCTTCAATTCTAACGGACGGATAGGGCCGAATGAGTGACGTCGGCGGCTATACCGTTGAATGGCTCCCATTCTTGAGATTTCAGTTGGCCTGTTCCCCACGTTACTAAAGAATGCCGTCTAAAAATGTCGCATTTGTATCCCAGCGACACTTCGACACATACTTATAGATGTTTCCGGGTTGCTAATTGATGGTACTACAGTGGTGTATTGGAATGCTACTGTGAAGCAGGTGCCATACATACCCGATAGGGCTGCGTTGAGATTCAAATGACGTCGGGGCACAGTGTCCGTAGCATCTTGTCTCCTTTCTCGTTGAATACAAGAGGGCATGTCTCTGAGCGTATATAAATATTGCAGTCACTATACTATGTAGGTAGTACAGTGGTATCGTGGAGAAAATTCTATTGTACGTCCAGCTTCTACTACAAGGAGGTTAGTAAGGAACACGAGCCAAAAATAGCACGGGCGGGCATGCCGGCGCGAGCAATCAGGCAAACTGAGAGCCCCGAGTCCAGACATTTTGTGGTAGACAGGTATGAACACGAACAAACATTCGATATTTTCTATTCATCACGTGGAAGCTAATAAACAAGTGCTCGAAGGTTGTTGGTGCGTTAATACGCAGTTCAAATGTTACTTACCGTACTTGTTGATGCTTGGTGGGGAAAATAAGAAATGAGACTTGCCTTACCGAGTAGATGCGACAATACTGTAAGCAGCACCCATGTAACGAACCAACGGTTCCAAAATACGGATGGATGCATTGTGTCGGCACTTTCATCCATCAGCTAAATCCCAATTCTATTATTTCTCATTCTTGTTCATGCGCGAGCATGATATCATGTTGAATTAGGCAAGTGATTGCTACAAACATATGCGAAACATCCTAAGGAGATGTTTCATCGGATTCCACGTCGCTGGTTGGATGAGATGATCGGTCGCACCGAATCTTCAAACGGCCATGCGACGGGCGTTGATGGTTGCTGCATGATCTGCATTTCGCACGCCAAGCTGTTGTGTCGCGCGGGGGGGGGTTGACAAGAAGCCACCGATAGCCACTTATTGTAGCCTTATAAGTACGTACTTAGTAGTATGCGTAGAGATGCAATTCGATTGCCATGGCATGCCAATTATGTTGTGGTCAACCGACACCACGGGCCTAAGCGAGTTGGTTGGCCGGGTGCTGGGACACCACCTTACTCAGTGGATTCTCTCCTGACCAGGAATAGAAGAAGTGTAGGAATGATGCAAGTGGTCCATATTCATAATGCTATTGGGGACTTGCCCAAATAGGCAACTTTCCTGTCCAATGAGGAACGCCAAGAAGCGAGCAACCCAGGGTCCAGGGGTCCAAGCGACCCCAATCCGTCTGCCGGGTCGCGGACAATTGAACAGAAGTCGAACCAACGGCTAAATAGTTGCCCGCATTCGATTTGGCGACGGTTTGTTGCTTGGCAAGTCCTCGGTATCCCGGCACACTAGTGCAGTCAACGAGAGGGATGAAATATATTTAGTTAGAAGATATGAATACCTGGTGATGTATACGGAGGATAGTGTAAGCTATAATAAACCAGCTCGACGCGCCGAATCTGAGCGAGGCCTGGCCACCAGAAGATGACCGAACCACGCAGACAAAAGAATCCCCCCTCGTGATACAGCAAACTTGCAACGTAACGTTGTTGAAGCGCCTACGCGGCGCCGAGCAGCCATGACAATGAGGGACCTGACTTGCCTAGAACGAGGGCGCATGGTCTAAAGGAGAAGGACGAGGGCCTAGGCAGGGGTCATCACGAAGTATTATGGGGTGTTATGGGGTGCTATGAATGAGTGATGGAGGCGCTACGCGGTCTAAAAGGGGGGCGCAGCCCCAAGGGCGCGCAAAGGCCGAGGCATCTGATTGGCTCAATGGCGACTAGTTTGATCAGCAGCGCCGCAAATCTCACGCCTCGATAAGGCCGAGGCAACTAAATCCGGCGGGCTAAACCAACAACGGCTTGGATTGGGCAAGAGGATTACTTAGTAGGAACTTTTTTTCCAAGTCAGGGCAAGTCTCAGAGCAGAAGTCAGCAGAAGTCAGGGCAGCTACTGGTCGGGGGCACTGTCAGGGGTAACATGCTACAGTTAGGTAGCTCACCGTAGTGTACACTAGATAGTGCACTCAATACATATGACTGACTCATAGAAGCTAATGAATAGGTGATCCGGAAAACACGAGAGTGTGGCCACAATACTGACAACCTACTTATACGTGTAGGACTTATACGTATAAGTAGTATTACACGAGATGGGTCAGCCTGTTGAACACGAAGTAAAGAAGGGGATGGAAGGTGAGAAAGAAAGAAATAGCGCTCTTTACTGCCTAGTGCAAGTACCTAGGTAGTTACCTGCGATACCTAGCACCTACGTATAAGTAGTAGTGTAGGCAATAGTCTGGGGGTTGTTTACCTGGTAGGTACGTCTGTCTAGGTTAGGTAAGTAGGTAATCTCATGCAGGGTAGGTATGTATACCTACTATGTATACTACTTAGTAAGTAAGTGCTCAGGCAGTGCTCAGGTAGTTACAAATGTGTTTATTACTATCTAGTAGATACAGACAAGTCTAGACAGATCCAACCAAGTTGGCAAGACTTCATACTTGTACTTAGTAATACCACACTGCCTACTTATATACAGTAGGTAAATAATAGTGTTACTAGACCTCGTGGTATGATTTCGTGTAGGTTTTGTACAGACAAATCATGTATGTACACTACTTACCTAGTATGTATAATTACTACAAGGCGTAGGTAGTGGAAGGCGCTGTCTGTCGCAAATTATGGACGTATGAGGCGTAGTTCCTGGCATGGCCCCATTATGATGGACCCTTTGATAGTCAGGGCCCCGGATGATGGGTTACGATACATGGTACCTACGCCCCGGTTGCTAGTGTGGGCAGTCCTCAGCACAGTAGGTAATTTAATAATAAAAGTCATGGGATCCTGCCCTCCTCGTCGTGCTCCTTCTCCTTTCGTGTCCCATCCCTCAGCCGTTCCATCCTTATAGTCCTCGCCTTCGCTTCACATTCTGCTACATCACTCGCTTAAAGTAGCAGAAATAAACAAACCACCTCCACATCGGTCTTCTGTTATCCCTCGCTTATATTCAGCAGAAGCCTCCCCATTATTCCACCCGCTTGGACCCGTACACTGTCTTGTAATATCTCGATTTCTTTCTGCTCCCTGTACACGCGCAACACATAAACGCAATGTTCTCCAAGATTCTCTCAACCGCCGCTGTGGCCCTCGCTGCCGCTGAGCTTGTCTCCGCCCAGACCTACACGGCCTGCGATCCCCGCGAGAAGTGTAAGTGAAATGAAGATACTGCGAGTGAAGGAAGAAGTAGAGGAAGAAACAAACCAACAAAAGATAGGAAAGAAGGCTGACAAGATGAGGATAGCATGCCCTCCTGACCCGGCCTTTGGCAAGGAGAACGTCGTCACTATCGACTTCACCAAGGGCGAGAGCAGCTACTTTACGGTTGCCGATGGCACCACCCTTACCTACAGCGACAAGGGCGCTGCGTTCACCATGAAGAAGGAGACCGAGGCTCCCACCATCACCAGCACCAAGTACATCTTCTTCGGCAAGATCGATGTCGAGGTTGAATGCGCCCCGGGCCAAGGTATCGTGACCAGCTCCGTCCTCCAGTCTGACGACCGTGATGAGATCGACTGGGAGTGGATCGGCAGTGACACTGCCCAGGTCCAGACCAACTACTTCGGCAAGGGTGATGATTCGACCTTCGACCGTGGTGGATACTCCAAGGTCGCCAACCCCCAGACTACGACTCACACCTACACCATCGACTGGACCAAGGACTACGTCCACTGGATCATTGACGGAACCCTGGTCCGTGAGCTGAAGTACGCAGATGCTAAGGACGGCACTCGATTCCCCCAGACTCCTGCTCAGCTCAAACTCGGTACCTGGGTTGCTGGTAGCTCTACCGCTCCTGAGGGCACTGTTGAGTGGGCTGGTGGCCTGGCCGACTTCTCCAAGGGTCCCTTCACTGCCTACTACAAGAAGGTGACCATTCAGGACTACGCCAATGGTGTCGCCGATGCCAAGCAGTACGTATGGGAATCCGGCTCCGATGGTTCTTACCAATCCATCAACGTTGAGACCACGGACGGCTCCGACGGTGAGAGCGACGACGCGACTACCACCAGCTCTGCCAAGCCCACGTCTACTAAGGCCTCTTCCACCACCAAGGACGACGAGACTACTACCACTGACAGCAAGACCAAGACTACCCTGAGCACTGTTGCCACTTCTGCTAGCTCCGACGCCAGCGCTACGTCCGAGACCGCCGGCCACGTCGCCAGCCAGACCGGCAGTGCCACCCCCACCGAGAGCGGGGCTGCTTCGGAGACAAGCGGCGCTCCCTCGACCTCCAGCTCGCCTGCTGCTACCGGTGCTGCTTTCAAGCCTGGCTTCAGTGGTGCTCTTGTTGGTGCCGGTGTTTTGGCCGCCCTAGCCCTGTAGATTGTCGACTTCGTCTAATCTCGCTACCACGATATGGGCTACATATTATCGAGCCGGGCTTTCTATTCTAGGCGATCCTTTGTATCGGCTTATTGGGATTATTTCCAAATGTACAAACGAGAGGCGCGAGAACATTGGATTAGCGTTCTATCTTATCCACGTACAATATTCATAATAATTACGGTTCCATGATTCACCCAGTGGCAGTGGGGGGCTTGATGCCTGATGATGGGAGATGTTGGTGCTTCAAAATCAAAACATGGTTTGGTGCCGTGGGATGTTATCTGACGATTGCATGTAAAAGCTAAAGCGGGAAATATCGGTGTTCATTGACAGCTTCTTTTGCCAAGCATGTAAGGGCATATTAAAGGATTGGGCCAGCGTTATGGTACTTATATATGGCTTTGCAATTAGAGACATATTACGCAGGTATATATACTAGTACATTTTTACTCTGTCCTTCGCCACCATGCCGGCTGAAATGACAGTCTTGCTTTCTACTTAGAACCCGCTCGTGTTAGATATATTACCACCCAGACACAGCTATGTGTTGTTGAAATCACCCCCTCTATCGTATCTATTGTGACAGTAGAGCTACCGATCCATCTTCTCAGTGTTTGTTTCGTTTTCCATTGCCCCTCAGGCCAACTAATGACATCGAGTAGGAATACTAAAGCATGTAGGCTAAAATATCTCAGTGTCCTATTTTGCAGGTATTTTCAGGTCGACTTTTCCACAATACATAATGTCAAATCACCGGCGTACGAGATTCAACTAACAGTTTAATCAAGAACCTTTCATGAAGTACAATATCAGGAGCTTAGTCCTCTAACCACAAGGCATACTTCTCAATGCGTAACAAGCGCAAAGCGAACTGGAATTGCTGCCAGAGAAAATTTATCGTTAGGCGTGTGACGTGTCTTACCTCTCGTCGCTCAGCTTTTTCAGCTTACTTACGCTAGCCTTCCTCGTCGTCGGCCAATGGGTTATGTTTCTGCTTTTTTGGCGTTATTTGACGCATGAAGTTGCTTAGCTTGTCTTTCCTTCCTATGCCAAGGGGATGGGATGAGACGATTGAATACCTATGTTAGCCACAAAGGCGATTAAACGGTGTACTACGTAGCTCCCCCATTCACCCCGTCGGGCATCGGATGAACTATCCACTACGTAAGTACGGACGTGCGTGTGTAAGTTGGCTGCTATTAAATCTCCGCGGGGCAGACTGGCCGAAATGAATGCATGCATCTTCGGGGCGAATGTACTATATGTGTGAGAATCATCGAGGCGATACGCCCTGGACTTGTGATTGGCACACGGATACAAATGAGATTTCTGCCCACTTGCTTATGCATCACGGCACAGCCCCTTACTAGAACCCATTATGCGTATTTTTGCACTTTAGTGTAGTAGTAGATAGTGCAATTGTGGTCCGTTGGTCATGACACGAAATAATGATAATGAGGAGGTAGCTACTACAGTTGGCTCACGAAACCCTTGCCGATATTCGTCCTAATAGCAAGCTCTATCCGGTCTTCTGTGTGCTAGATTCGACTTCGTGGTTGGAAATATTGACACTGGTACACGAGTCATGGCGTACGACAATGTTACATCGGTGTACACACTCAAGGCAGAATTTCCATTTAATATTACCAATAGCAGAAACTCGAAGCGAATGATAATAAGCAGCTTCTTATTCAATTGAGATGGGAAAAGGCAAATATCGGCGGTGCAGTAGAAGCGACAAGGGTATGTATGTGCGCGACCTAACAGAAATATGAGCAATCGCTGTGCCTCAGGGGTAATACATCTAAACTCATGTATTCATTACTGGCATCGTCACATTTCCGCTGCGTATTTAGATGATATGTTCTACTTAATAATATAACACGAATTACGTACCAACGATCGTAAAGTTTCCCCTAGAAGTTAGCCCGATCTCGAGTGGTTTTGAGGTGGTTACCTGGAACATTTTTGAGGACTTCCGCTTATGTGAACACGCACTGATACGGGGAAGTCAGTTCGACAGCTTGGTTTGTTTCTTCAACAGGTAGCTTTGGGGAGTTGGAGGTGTCTAGCTACCTGTTAGTCTACGCATTAAACACATTATAATTGGGAATTCCTATTGCATACAACATCCATAGTCATCAAGAGAAGATGTGTGGACGCTACCTACAAGTTTCAAATCTATCCGGCCGCCTAGCAACCTCAGGAAGCTTTTCACTCATAAAAGTAGGATGATAAGCTCAAGCAAGGTTTGAATGATCTTCATTAGCCATCTTAACTGGCTGTTTCAGATATCTTGGCCCAAAGGGATCACCATTTACCGATCGACGAATGGTAAGATACATATGAGGCATCTAAGTTACCCGGCGCGAAATACACAATTAGAACACCGAGATATATGCCAGAAACCTAGTTTCCTCAACATTTCGACATTCAAAAATATGGTTACAGCTCCCGAGAGACACCCACCTGAAAAGGGCAATACATGGGTTTTCTTCGTGCTTCTTCATATAAGATATTAGTGGCGTATATTCGGAACTAAATAAGTACTAATCTGTAGTCAATAGAGCTCGGGTTGTAAGACTCGAAGAATTCAGGAGCGCTACTTTCTAATACGAAGCTTTTTCACCCCGACAATGTTCTCGGTTTATGTCTCTGATTATGATTATCAAGACGTATTGTTGATCTTCAGATGTCTGAGTAGGTAGTACGACAGCACAACTCAAATATTCCGTCTCTTATCAAACCATCGCGTCAGTAAAAGTTATATGGCTATTTCTTATACCGGAATGCTTGGGTTTCTCCGTTCCCATCTCCACCAACTCGGCCAGGAAAGTTTCCCTTGGTTCCTATGTTCATTGGCTCGTCCGATGTCTCAACTCAATTGACATGGCTTCAGTGAACGTCATGGGAAAACAAGTAGAACATGATAACAGAAGCCACAAGGAAAACGAGGCGCAACTCCCTCTTACTATGAGAGCACCACTTTCTATAGTAAACATAGTACCTACAGTCTTTGGGATATACTATCACTCCAACTAGTGAAAGTCAGTAAGACGCTAGCGAGTTATCTCCGTGAGATACCAACAGACACAGTCAGCGTTAGCATCCCATCTACCATGTACCCGTGCAAAGATAATAGAGCCCATACGCGAAGGTACCAGAGTCCTCCCTGTATTTGACCGTCGAACATGTCCCACACTCGACCGCGAGAGGTATCCTCCCAACTAGCCCCCTTGGTGTTCTCCTGAGGGCAAAAGCTAGCAAAATATCAAGACAAGGGGAAAGGTGTCAATTTGAGCTGAAGGCAACCTAGAGGGGGGATAGGTCATATAATATCATATAGTATAAATTCCACAATGTCCTAGGATGGCCGAAAGCCTAGCATATTACAATTAATATATGTCATTCTGTAGTTCCAAATCATCGTCAAAAGTAGATAGAAATATGACAGCCCCTTACTCCCCTCTTCATTTAAGGAAAGGAATAGAAAGAGGGTAGGCAAGGTTATAGGAGCCTTCTCATAGTAAAGGGGGCCAGATAGCTGCTTACTGATTTCAGAGCGAAGAGGCAAAACTTAGTGTGGTAATATCAACCTGAAATGACTGACTAGAATTACATGCTCGACTTCACGCTCATCCAATGAAATATTGTTGGAAAGGTGCCAAAGATTATTATACTGATTATACACTATCCCAGGACAACGTCTGATTCCTATCCACTGACATTTCCCTAATTACGGTCTCAGTCGAGCAACCCATCGTCTGTCTTGATACCTCCATCCACATATGCCACCCACGGCACCTCTATCTCTATTTGTCTCTCCTAGTATATAGAAAGGACATCGTATATACAGATACTGGCTTGGACTAAAAAACGATGATACTATACGGCCCTGCCATACACGTAGCAATCACTATTATCTATCCCGCCCACATATCAAATCCCTCACGTTGGGAAAGAGATTCAGGCATTGATGAAAAGCCAGGTGAACAATGGATAGGATGGAAGCAAGAAGACCAAGCAACCCATCAGTCTATTCGCCCAACCCAATATCTTTCTTTCGTTCACGGTAAGAAAGCCATGCGAGAATGCAGAGTAGCATCCGTCCCTCTATTACATTTAACGTGCCCATGCACGCGCATCACGGCACACGAATCGTGTGAAACTATATCTGCGCACTGAGGAGCAGGGAGGTAACCAAACCGAGATGTCACGCCATTTTATATACCACTAGATGAAACCCGGACCTCAGTTTTTCTATACCTTTTGAACGCCCTCCCTTTGTTACTCCCGTATGATCGCTCCAATTATCTATTAGTCCACTATGTATGAAATATCGTCAGTTCAGGCGTTGATGCAATTTGATTGACTTGTGACTTGTCGGAAGTGTGAAGAGAAGTGTTTTTTTCAGCTTCTAGCTGAGGTAGGGGTGTTACGACGCAAAAAGTAGACTGAGACAAGAGGATAAGGGGATCGGTTACTTACTGTACATCGGGTCACCGCAGACGACCCCTTGGTTTACACTATTTATGTATTCATCATTATTTATGTGCCCTTGTAGGGGCTGCCGCTGACCCGTCATCGGCGAACCTGCATTGGTGTTGGGTATCTGCCGGACGCTGAGCCCTCGATTGATGCCGCTGTTTCCGTTCATGGCAAATCGAGTGTCCGCGCCACTCACGCCCCGTTGATTATGGCCTCTCGTCCGTTGCACTTCAAGTTGGGGTTGTATTTGCACAGGCGCCTTCGCGATGGGTGGCGCGATGGGAGTGAAAGCGTCCCCTTCATCCATGTCGGCATCAGCATCCTGATCACTGTTGTCTTCATCTGCGGCTGAGGGAGCGGTGGTGGCTCCTGCAGACGTAGTGGACAGAGCCGGAGGCAAGGTAAGAGACTTTTGCGGAGCATGCGAACGGGCCCCCGAGGCCCGCTGGTGAGGCGGAGGCAATGTGACGGGCGTCGCGTTTGTAGGCGTTGTGCTCGGCGTGACGTGGTCAAACGATTTCTGACTGCCTAGACCCCCGGTGCCCCTGGTCGATAGAATGACAGACTTCCAACGATCGATGGCACGAGAGACCATCGTGTTTAGATCCACGTGCCGCTCCTCTACGGTGACCCCGGTGCCGTGCACACCGCTGGCGCCCAAGCCGAGCAAGTAGTTCATATAGGTCTCTTCTATAGGTATCGTGGCGGGTGGTACGATCCTGAACTCCCTCGGTTGCTGCAGGCGGTTTAGGTGTTCGATCTGTAACTTGAGATTCGCATTCTCCTGCTTGATGGTGTACTGGGTCTCCTTCAGCTTTTCGATCTCTTTCTGCCTCCTACTAACACTCTTGGCGAGTTCCAAGCCCCAAAGCTCACTTCGACGTTGCGCCGGCAGCTGTTCCCATACATGGTATGTTGACTGTAGGTGCTCGTGAACCTGCTTCTCCAGCAGGGCAGCAGCCTTCTCCGCCCTCTTGACGCTTTCACGCATGTCGCGAGGGAATTTGGTCTCAGAGGGTGGGTACGTCAAGTCCTCAGTTGTCAAAGTGGTAGCCGTCGCGCAGGAAACGCGCCATTTCTGAAACTCGTCACGAAAGTACATCTGAAGTGCTTCGTACTGTTTTTGGCCGGGCGGCTGGATGGACCACGAGGTCGAGGTCGGGTGAGGCGTGGAGGAGAACAGGGTCGGCGGTGCTTGAAGACACTGCAGGGTGAGTGCCGGGAAGTCGAGGGCTAGAGGTTCGAAGTCGAAAGGCAGCGAGTTCATGTCGACATGTTGTCTAGCAGGACACAGGCAGTTAGTAGCAGAGTCTCTCTATCGATCTATCGATCTATCGAGTAGGGAGCGGGTAGCAGAGATGGATGGGCGTACTTGGCAGCTCTCATAGAACTAAGCAGCTCTCTCAACGCGAGCTCGGCGGCCCGGGCGGTGTCCATGGCGTCGGCCAGCCGCTGCTTCGTGTCGAATTGCATCTTTTGCGCCACTCGACTCGGCGCTCGCTGCGGATTCGGAGGGCGTGCCGGCGTTTCCCGACTCGGACTCGCCCGGGCCCGGAAGGATTCCCAGGCGCCGCCGCTGCCGCCGCCATGGTTGCTGGTGGTCGGGGGCAAGTCGTTGATCACGCCGGTGGCCTCCCACGATGTCTGGAACGGGAAGCGAGGCGTCTGGGTGTCGACGACGAACTGTCCCTCCTTGGGAATGGCGGGTGGTCTTGTAGCGGGATCCGAGACCGAAGACGGGACCGGGGCCGGGCTCTTTCTGGACGAGGAACCCGGGGTGCCTGGATGCGAGGCATCGTGGTCCCGGTCCCGATCACGGCGGCCGTGGGAACCCCTTGGCTGGCGTCGGGTGATGGACTCGCGTAGCTTGCGGATGGCATCCACGTCGTGGATGCCGTCAGGTGGTTTTGGGTTCTTCTCCTTGATGTACAGGTCAAGATGCCTCCCGAGCGACGAGGACGTGAAGGCCTGGCCACAGTAGGGGCAGTTTTTGTCCTTGACGGCGCTCGTCTTCAGCGTCGCTGGGGACTCGGCAGCAGCGGAAGCGTTAGTGGGAGCAGGAGCTGCGCCGGCACCAGCAGCCGTGGTGTTGGCGTTGTTCGGTTCGGACATGTCGGAGGCCGGGTACGCTGGCAACACGTCGTTGTTCGTCGTTGTCGTCGTCGTTGCCGTCGTGTAAGTCGAGATTGTGAGCTGTAAGCTGTGAGCTATGAGCCGAGGGCAGAAACCCTACAGCCAGGTGGCAACAGAACTGTTCCCCGTGGACGACAACGAGGAAGGGCCGAAGAAGGAGAAGAAAAGGATTCGGCAAGAGAGGGAGAGAGAAGATCGGGGTTGAGATCGGGGTTGAGGTCGAGGTCGAGGTCGAGGTCGGCGATGACGTGAACGGTACGGGATCCGGGCAGTGTCGGCAGCGCGCCCCAAAGGAGCTCACCCTGCTTGAGACTTCATCCAAAGGGCACGTCGATATACAAGCAAGCTATCGATGCTCTATTGTTGTTCTTGTTGTTGTTGCTGCTATTGTTGGATGAGATTGGTCAAGATTGGACGGGACGGATAGCACGCAAATAATGCTTCCTCTTCCTTGTTACCTAGCAGTAACAAGAAAGAGAAGGGGAGAAAGAAGGAGGAGGAGGGAGTAACTCCTTGCACGTGTTCCTTGCCCGAGGCAAAAGTTCGTTTGATACTGACGACTTGTTCTTTTTTTTCTTGTTTTGTTTTCCCTTCTCTCTTCTTAATCCTTCTCTTTTTGGGTTCTTCTTCGATCAGTTCGGAAAGAAATCTTCTAGAGCTTTGACCGTTTTTTATTTTTACTACATTTTAGTTTTCTCCCTTGCCCTTCTCTTCTTAAAGCGCCTTTCTTCCTCTTCGTCTTTTTTTCCCTTCCTTCCTCTTTCCACTCCGCCCTCGCATTTTCTTCAAGATCCGAGCCGTCAGGGGTATTACTGAAGATACTACCTCGAAGGTACACAACATACATCGTACATTGCGCCACCAAAACTGACCTTGTACATACAGTTCCTGCCTTACTAGTGCATGTGCTAAGTAGTGCACACTACCATCGGTACTCTACTTGCCTGTACCCCTTCCCGTACCTCTCTACCTCTCTACGGGCCATGGTGTCTCTGATAGGAGAGCAGGGGAGAGGTAGAATAGAAGAACACCTGTCTGGCGTGTCTAGCGTGGCTGACTTTGCTTAGTGCTGTAGGGATGCAGCCCGGCTGAAAACCCGAGTGGATACCTACCATGTACCTACCTGGATACAGTAAAGTGCTGGGCGGTCCAATGATCTGCCCGCCAAGGTGTGTACTGTCCAGGTGTACTTGGGTGGAGATCTTGCTAAGTACCTACTAGTAGGGACCTCGGAGGTAAGTGTTGATGTAAGTACAGTATGTATCCTCTACAGTATATCCACCTAACCTCGTAAACTACACTAATATTAGGTAGGTACCCCTGGGGAGGTAGGTGCACTGTAGGTGAGTTTACTGTGCAATACAAACCTGCCCGTGCACAAGATTTATCTTGAAGCAGTCATGAATGATTTTCTTTTGCCTTACTACACAAACCTGAAGCCCTATCTTGTGTGGAGTAGATGAGTTAAGTAGTTAGCATAGCTGTTCAGAAGCATGGAAGAGTTGCTGTAAAGGAAAGATATTGTACAATCGTGAAATCTTCAACATTCACTTCATACCTACTTAGTAGGTATATACCTACCTACACTACGGAGTAGTTTACAGTATAAGGGTAATCACTGACGCTAAGCTTTTTACTTCTATGTATCTTATGGTCGACTACTTAATATAAGCGTGCTAGGCCTAGGGCTGTTGCTTCCCGAGCATGTACAAGTAGGTACCTCCTTGGTTATGGCTTCGGATTAGACTCACTGTGTTCAGCGGCGTAATGTTCTGTGGCTGATATACTCACCCATACTGTGTGAATGACCACTTTGGACCAAATGACAAGTGCTGGCAGCTGTTACCTATGGGCCGTTTTACATATAAGAGTGCTACTACACTAGTACCCAAAAGGTCAATCCCAATTGAGCCAGTGAGATATCAGACTTAGTAGGTAGGTAGTCTAGTGCAGCGCAGCGCGTAGTAAAGAGCTCAGAGCTCAGAGCTCAACCTCCCCATCTACACTACCTAACACTCCCCTGCCTACATACCACCCATACAGGGTGTGCTTACTTGATCCTGCACCTTTGTTTGCGCCTGCCAATCCATCAATCAAACAGACCTACCGCTGCTAATTGTTTGCGCGGTCCCCGATACGCGACACCCGCAGCCTTCAATTCTACATCGACGACTATAAACTGCCATAATGCCGCCTGGTACGTGTCACCCACACCCGCCTCCCATCATCCGTACCATCATCGCATCCGTGCCTGTTCTCTTCCCATGGTGGATGTGCCATGGCGCCACTTCCCGTGCTTTTAAGCTGAGGCACAGACTGACGCTTCGCGATATCTAGCAATAAGCGAAGACGAGGCATCGGACGTGGCCGACTTTGATGTCCCCGTGAACACAAAACGCGTCGTCGTCGCCGCCACCACCACTACTTCTGCTGCTCTTAAAGATGACGATGATAATGAGATGCTTGATGTTGTCGGAGACGACGGTGCACGAGACCAGGAGGAGGAGGAAGAGGAGGGCGATGACGACGAAGATTTAGACGAGGATGAGTGCGCCGGCTCTTGCTTGCTCTTTTTTGTTTTGCTACGGCGCCCGTTGCTAACCCTCCGTGGCAGGTACATCGTGGAAAAGATCCTTGCGCATGTGCTCGAACCCGATGTAAGTGACACTGACGCGCTTCCCTCGCTTTGGTTGTTTGCGCTAACAGACCACAAAGGGGACTCTGAAATACAAGGTCAAATGGGAAGGCTACGAGAAGAAGTCAGATCAGACGTGGGAAGCAGAGGGCAATTTGAGGTATGTACATTTGGGCTTCTCTACCGGCCTAGAGCACACGCGTTTGTCTACGATGCCGACGTCTGACCCGTTCCATGTAGGGAAAATGCGGCGGGCGTCCTCGACGAGTATCTAGAGAGCGTCGGGGGTCGCGAAAAGATAATGGACGAGGCTCAGACCGCGCTGAAGACCAAGAAGCGCGGCCGACCTTCGACCGGCACACCAGTCAACGGCGCGAAGCGACGGCGCAACGAGAGTCACCCGGCATCGGAGACCCCGCCGGCGAGTGCCCGTGCTTGGAAGCCGCCACAAGGGTCGTGGGAGGACGCCGTGGAGTCGATCGATGCTTGTCATGACGAGAACACGGGCAAGCTCATTGTGTACCTGACCTGGAAGACGGGACAGAAGACGCAGCATGACACCAAGGTCATATATTCTCGTTGCCCTCAGAAGGTATGTACTGGCCGACTACGTAAGACGACTTGAATACCTCCTAGTCCCCATCCTTATTCTCGCCTCAATTTTCGTTCCTTATGTATTGTATCCGCTCTCGTTTCATGGCTAATGACCGTCTCTGTCGTATGTAGATGCTGCAATTCTATGAACGACACGTCAAAATTGTCGCCACAGGCAGCGACACGGGAAAGGAAGAATAAA
Source organism: Xylaria sp. FL1042 (assembly GCA_022495085.1). Classification (NCBI taxonomy): domain Eukaryota; kingdom Fungi; phylum Ascomycota; class Sordariomycetes; order Xylariales; family Xylariaceae; genus Xylaria; species Xylaria sp. FL1042. Next base: position 22,554 of record MU380289.1, read on the forward strand.
AGAGGCTCCGGAGCGAGCCTATGTTGCAGGGGCGAAGTCGTGATGTGGCGCTGCTTTGGTGTATGGGCTCATCAGGAATAGCGCCAATGCGCCGAGGATCTTCTGATGGATGGCATTTCATGATTTTTTATTGGTATTGGCCTATGGTTCTCACAGCTTCCATGGCACGGCGCGAAGGTGTGATATCTGCTATGGTAGTGTAAAAAGGAATAAATGGACACCTTTTACGGTGCCCTCGCCTCTGCCATGCTGGTTTGTCTCATGCTAACTATCTATTATGAGAACCTGAGGTCGAGCAATTTGTATGTATACTACGCATGTAATTGTTATATCGTCGGTTGCCGCCAGCCTCCGCGACCTCGGTCCCTCCAAACATGCTTCATAATTTATTACTCTAATCCTCTTCACTGTGAGAGCTACAGATTGAGACGCACACAAATTGGTGGGTTCATTTCGGTGGCTAGTGTCAAATGAGGGAGTGGCTGGTTATGATGGAGACTCCACAAGCTTTCGTATCCAAAACAAGTTAGTAGCCACCAGTGGTCGTCTCAGGTACCCCAGCTAGTCCCAGACGCAACTATCATCCCGTCAAACCCCCCTGTCAAACCCCTGTCAAACTCCACACTCGATCAAGCTTCTCTTTCGCCAGCCTTGCGCTTTTTCTCGTCCCGCACCAGCCTCGCTATTTACTCCTGCAGGTGGGATGGGATGGCAGGGCAACCAGCCAGTTAAAAGGTGTCGGGTACCGAGGTCTCACCATCTCAAACCTACCTATCTATTCATCTACCCGTCCATCCCTAATCTCTGTCTCACCCGTTTTTTTTTATCAAGATTCAGAGATCTCAATTGTATATCTCGTCACTTCCACGACCGGAATCGAGTTGAATCTGATTCCCGCCTTGTACCAAGGCCATTGCTTCATCGTGCGCCTGTGCTTACGATACGTAGAACGAGCTAAGTAAGTCGGATTTCCACTCCTACCACCTGCCTCTATGTTCTTTTCCGCCCATGCAAACAGACAGACTAACTCTCGAACTCACAGACATAACTTTGAGCTCCGTCTTCATCAGCCTTTGGCTTCAGGCGATACAATATCCTTGCCAGGCAGCTGTCCAGCCAACCCGCATACCCCGCAGTCATCTTCTTAATCAACACATCCATCCATCCATCCATCCATCCCACGGCAACTTAACTTGCCGCTCCCTCTATTCACCATGGTCAAAGAAAACGATGTCATCGCCATTATCATCATCCTCCTCTTCATCGTCTTAGCCGCCATCGCCTTCGGCATCTACCGACTAGTCCACGTGGCGCGGCACCAGGGCTCGCTAACGTCGGAGAGTAGCTCGGGGTCGTCGGACGAGATAGCCTAGTGAAGGCTACCTTCTCGTCCGTTGAGGTCTGGCTGGCTTGTATTCGTACCTACGGTTGGTAGTATTACGAGCGCGAGGAGTGTCCGACCATTCACTCTACGACGAGCTACTACGCTCTTGTTGGGCTAGCCAGACGATGTGCGGTATCGAGATATCTGCATTTCCGCTCGATAGCCCTATTTAGGTCCGGGTCTAAGTCTAAAAAAAGTGAGGGATTACGAGATTACGACCCCTGCTGCTTGCTGTTCTTGCTATGGACGAGAGTAATGATGCTTGCATTAACTAGCTTATTTGCGTTTGCTGTTGAGGTGGCTTCGTTCGAATCAATCCATCGCAAGCAGACAAAAGAGAAAGTCGATTTATGTATATTGGAGATGTCGACACTACTCCTACCATCACAATTATTACTCCAATCAATCTACTGGCGTGGTATGGGGAATGGTATTTACGGCGCAGGTTTATTTATGTGTTCGAGGAACATATTCTGATGATTTATGTTATGTATATGCATTAACCGGGTCCCTGGATACACGGATGGGTGGATATATTTCCTCGAGGCATGGGGATCATGGGGTGTCAATGAGCACCATAACGGGCGAGTTGATCTGTTTACGCTCGAGCATATTTTACGAAGTCATGTATATATAGATTTACGTCTAGGCATCCATTCTGTAATGCCTTCAGAGTTAGTTAATAAATAAAACGATGAACCGTACTAGACGCGAGAGGTCCTTAAGTGCGAAAAGACGTGCTAGTCCTCCTTCCCCTAATGATTAATCTCCTTGTCTTCTTATGGCTAATTCATGGTCATAAGCCGAGCACTACCCCGGTCCTGCCCTTAGAATATACATATTCTGGATTTGTCGAAACGATACCGTTTGCTAAAGTCAACATTGGATACCCGCTCCTCCGTCACACACTCATCGCCCAATAAATGAATTAAGATATGCTACCTCCGAGTTCACACTAGGTCATATATTCTTATCAAATACGTTAAGTCTTCAAAGCTTCTAGTTTTTACTCACGGCCTACCTAGGACAACCTTTAGAACAATCACACACATATTAAACAAGAGAAGCAAAGCCCAACGAGTATCAAATAGTAGTACCGGCGGTACCTATTGATCGGTATTGCTATTGGTATGTTATATAAGCGTATGTATCTCAACTCCTAAACGTGTATATATAGGTATCCAGCTGCTCATCAGTAGGCATCGAGATATCCGAGACTATAACCAAAACTCTTGGACGAAATTCATGAATAAACCAAATAAATATCTCGTGTTCGCCTTGACAAAATGACCCTGTATTATATGCGTGTGCGTGTGCGTGTATCTATGCGTCTTCGTATGCGTGCGTAATCCGTTTAACCCACCCCCCCTGAACTCCTAAGAATCCAAAATATTGCACATCGCACAAATACCATAAGTGCGTATATCTCCCAGACTTTTATCGAATACAGCCCCCGCTTTCTTTCCTTTTATTTTGATTATTCTCTTTATGATCTAGGCATTAGAGACATCCATAAATTAAATATGCATACTCAAGAAGCATAGAGCAACATAAAGTCTGTCGTAATCGATTGGCCTGTTGGCATAGGCCGGGGCCTCAGCGAAACTCGCCTCGGGACCGCAACTCAGGACCTGATCTGCGTTTATGTTTTCACGCCAAGGGCTGCCAGCAACTGTGCGATCGAAAGCTGTTAAAAGATGTGCATCGATGAGGCGATAAACTATGGGCCAAGAGCAACGCAGGGAGATGATATCAATCCCAAATTTTCCTTAGGAAGGTACGTTTAGTAGCAACGCAAGTGATCGCATAGATCTCATTAGTGAGTGGGTCATCATCATGCCCTCCCTCGTCTCAACCCGCAGATGGTTCGTTAGAAGGAGTAGGGCCTTCGATTGCGCCTTTAGTCTCGTGCTTTAGCTCCGATGTCTGCGACGAGTCCGTCACGCGGCGGACGAACCAGCCACCACGTTCCCACTCTCCAGGCTGGTAGAGACATTCCTCTCGCACATCATCGCTGGTGATGCCCTTGAGAAGCACGTTAAGACGTTTGAAGTCTATGGGCTTCAAGATCCATCCGTCGAATCCAGCTTCCGTGTAGACAGACCTGTCCTTCTCCACAAGCGACGCGGAGACCGCAAAAATAGGGATACGTCCATGGAGGCGGCCCACTGTGGATAATGAAGAGAAGTTGTCTGATTTCTCAAACGCCCTGATGAGCTTGGTGCTCGTGAGACCATCGACAATAGGCATCTATGATGAATAGTTAGCTTCCTCGTTTATACAACCCCCCTTTTTCCTCAAAAATCTCTTTTCTTTCGTGCTGTCGAAATTGCCAGTATCTGTTTAACATACCTGAATATCCATAAGGACGATATCAAATTCAAACGCTTTCTCCTTATAGACCGCTGCACAATCCTCGCCGTTGACAGCGGGATAGACCGTATGCCCTGTCTTTTCAAGTCGTTTTGTAAGGATCTTCATGTTGACTGGATCGTCCTCAGCTATGAGCACTCGCAATTTGTCGGGCTTGTCATTTAAAGATGCATTAGCATTAGTCGCGGTTTTGTCCTTCGTTGGGGCCTCCGGTATTTCGAACAGGACCCGCGAAGACTGACTTGTCTGGGATTTTGTGGGTTGATCGAAATAATTGTCGGGTATCCTCACCGGCTTGAGCGGCGTCCTACTTCCTTGGACAGGGACCACGCCAGGGCGCTGCATTGGTGGATTTTGCAATGAGTGTTCCTCAGAAGGACCTGCTTCAGCCACGGGTTGTTCTAAGACATCGGAGTTGGAGAATGATAAAGTATGATAGGTCGGGTTGTCCCGTCGTCCTTTCAAATTATTTCGCTGGACATCGATTGCCTCATCCTCAGCTTCGCCGATGGCCAACGGAGTCTGAATAGCGTCAATTAAACGCTCCGCATCGCTCTTGTTGCTGCGAGCGCCGCCACTACCACCGCTTTTCAGGCTATTGATGCTGTTCGTCTCGTCGAAGCTTCGGGCTTTAGCGATGGACCTCTCAGACGGGTTGGGTACATTCGCACTGCCTCGGTCGATAAGCAGGACCTCGCCTGCCTCTGTAGGCGGTAGAGTCTTCGTCACCGAGGCGGTGGTGGCCGAGTCCGAAGTTATCTTCGTAGTGGCATCATTTTCTCCAAGTTTCTCGAGCGCATCACTACTAGGGAGCTCGAACGGAACTTGGATGATAAACCTAGAGCCTTTGCCCTCCTCGGATTTCAATCGTAGCTGGCCGTCCATATTGCGTACTACGCGTGCGACGATGGCCAAACCAAGACCCAATGTGCGACCTTCGCGAGTCTGATCGAGCGGCGCATCAAGCGCACCAGACTCGCTGAGGTCGGCGCTGCTGACTTGTTCTAGGTCTTGGAAAATATTGTCAAGTTGCTTATTGCTCATGCCACAGCCCGTGTCGTGCACAGCAATCTCGATCCGAACCCGAGACTCAAGAACCTCGACAACGTAACATTCGACCTTGATAGACCCCGAAGTCGTGTTTTGCACGGCATTTGCCGTTACGTTAGCTATGGCTTGCCGTACCCGACGGTAGTCGCCATGCACGTACTTCGGGAGCCCCTGGTGTTCAATAACCTCGTAGGAAATACCTTTTCGCTTGGCATCAACCTTGAACGGTTCTGTGGCTTCGGAGATACATGCAGACAGGTCCATAATCTCATCTTTTATCAACTCTTGGCCCTCTTCTGTTTTGGTAAGGTCGAGAAGATCATTGATGACATATATGAGCGACCTCGATGCGGAATGGGATTTTGACAGATTCTCCCGCGTTTCCTCATCGAGCGACCCCTCAAGGGCAATTTCGAGATAATTGATGATAGCATTCAAAGGAGTGCGAACTTCATGCGCGGAGTTAGCCAACAACAGGCGGGTGAGGCGGCTGCTCTGAAGAGCAGCTTCCTTTTGTCGCCAGACCTCGATAAATTTACCTACGTTATGTTTAGCGACCAGCCTGGGTGAAGAGGGTAGAAGTTGCCTGCTTACCATACACCAAACAGAGAACAGCAGCCGTCTCAACTTGTTCCTCAGTCCATTCCCTACACTTCCCGATAACTGTTTCACGCCATGCTTTGAAGCTAGATCGGGGCTCGAGGTAGTTGGAGGTGCCAGCCTTGATCTTTTTCTCATATGGGTTACCGGCCCACTTCACCTCTCTCACTTGCCCCTGGCGGAAGAAGACGATAAAGTCGTTGCCACCCACGCTAAGAGGCACAAACAACAGACCGGCGATCACGGAAAACCCCGGCGTGTATCGCAGATCGGGAAAATCCTGTACAATATCTTGCGTAGTTAAGACAGCCGTGAATTTCCGGAAACGGAGATATTCGAGCAGGGCGAGTGCTTCCTGCGTTTGGGTAATCCTCCCGAGGACCTTCGTTTCGTCACCTATCGATAACATGCCGAAATCGGCGTCAAACAGCTTCAACAAGTCCTCGGATGATGCGATGATGTAACCGGAGGGGTTTTTATCCGTCGGCATCGTGTTAATGAGTTTTCTGGCGTGGAGACGAGAAGCATAGAAAAGCCGCTCAATGTTTCGCGATGCTGTATCACCTATCATTCTACACATCTTGCGAATGGGGAACGACACTCTCATTCCCGCGGGGCCATAGCTATGACACGCAATAAGCCCCCATAGCTCACCAAAAGCGTTGATCGATATGGACATGGAGGATCGGACGGCCATATTGCCAAGATATTTCAAATGAATGGGGGACATGGCTCGTAGATACGCATGACTTAGATCCAGAGGCTGTTCTAAATCCTCCACTGTGCGGCAAACCAGCCTTGCCGACTCTAGGTCTCGATCGTAAAGTAGCCTCACTTTGTTGAGCTTATAGAGTGCACGGGCCTGCTTAGGAATATCGGAGGCGGGGAAATGTAAGCCATGGTACAAATCACGCGTCTTGCCCGGATCGACCAATTCGGTAACGACCTTGCCGTTGAAGGCAGCGTCAAACTGGTACACCATGACCCGGTGGAATCCTGTGAGTTCTTTGACGATGCCCACGAGTATCTTCAGAAACCTTTCTAGGTTCGGTGCCGCTGCGAATTGCTCCTGTACTTGCGACATGATGTCGAACACTTGCATGGCACTGGCTTCGCCCCGCCTTTGGCGCGCGCTTCTCAGCATACGGAGAGGCTTGCTGCTGATCTCGGTGCTTTGGCGAAGCTCCTCGGCCGTCGGGCTCTGATACAAGGTGTCTTCAGGCTCTTCGGGGATGGATTCATAGGGTGGTCGGATAGGATACCGCTGATCATCCTCTGGCTCGAATTCGCAGATAATGAGCTCGGGGTGGCTCTGATTTACATGCATGGCACACCACAGCTTAATCGTCTTCGACTTGGGCGGTCGCAGAGAAATACTAAAGACGTCAGGGCCACTGCTGGCAGGGTCAGAGTCCTCATCCCGAATGAAATCTATATGGTCAAGAAGATTATCGGCCTGCTCGTCTGACAGGATCTCAGTGAAGCTCCCCAGATTGAAAAGATGTTGTGGGGAGTAGCCGATGATCTGTTCCGAATTCTCGCTCACAATACGGACAGAAAACCGGCCGTCCGCTTCCTCTTCTCTCAGAGCGATAAGGAGGCCGAAGCCTTGCACAGCGCCAGGGGTGTGGATGGGCTCATCCTCGCACCGCTGGAGAGTGCCATCACGACCTGTGATGATGGCATGGCCGTTGTCAATCATGATATGGCGAAAGCGAGCGGTCATGAAGCCCTCGTTTACTTCGCTCGGGGTACTGCTACGCGATGCTACAGATCGACTGGTGGCGCCGTCCGTAATCGACCTGGCCTCGCCGAGACTCGTGCGGTGCGACTCGTCGTCGTCGGGGGGGCCATCGTCATCATTGAAGAGGGGCAGTGCCGCGGCAGGGGGGGCTTGACGGTTATTGGAGGGCGGACTACCAGCGTCAGAGGCGGAGGTCAGGGTATTCTTCCGGCTGATGCGAGAGCCTGAGAGAGGGACCCTGTCGTTCAGCGAGGAGGGGGAAAAGGTGGCAGATCGATGTGACGGGATAGAGGGATTGCTGGGGCGACGGCGGCCGTCCCACGTCGAGTCCGATCGCGGGAAATACTCGGCGCTGGCGGGGTCGCGTGAGTGCACCCATGGAGTCGGCTGGGACTCGTCGACATGAATGACAGATCGGATGGGGAAGACACGGTCGGAGGGGTCGACGACGTTGGTATTACTGCCGCTGGTGGCGTTGTTATTGTTGTTGAAGCCACCGCCATCCTGCTGTTGATCTTGACCTTGGTCCTCTTCTCGTCCCTGCAGATCAGTGGTTACACCATCGACCGTGGGCTGTTGTTCATGATGAGGGGTGACGGAGGTATGCGTAGATGCAGATGCAGATGCAGATGCAGATGCAGGTGTAGGTGCGGAAGGGGGCGGCTGAGAGGAAGCGTCGGTAGTACCATGGTCGGTAGTACTATGGTCGGTAGTACTATGGTCGGTAGTACCATGGTCGGTAGTATCATGGTCGGCAACGGGGGTTTCGAGTGGTTGCCGCTGCGACGGTAGCGAGTCTGGACAGTCCGAAGATTCGAGCGGTTGTGGCGGCCTGCCTGCCCCGTCATCACCAGATTCCATCACTTGCACTTGATCCAACAAGTCACAGGTGTCTCTCCTGCGGGGAGAAGTGATGAATTCAGCCCCGCAGTACGCCCTAGGTGTGTGCCGTACCACTGTGACGGGTACGATAAAAATAAAACAAAATACAGAGAGAGATATAAAGAGAGAACAGAAATACGGAGAAAATACGGACCAATGCAGCACCGAATGCCAGTTGCTTCAAGAATAACCTCAAGGCTCTTCCTTCGCTTTCCCGAGATCTTTCTTGACAAGCCGATGACGACCTAAAAGTCGCGTGCTTGCACAGCATGCAATAACAGCTAGGTTAGGGAGGGGTGTATAATACCTGGGTACGGGGGGTGTGAGGTAAGGGTGTGTGTAAGGGTGTGTGTGTGTGTGTGTGTATGTGTGTGTGTGTGTGTGTGTGTGTGTGTGTGTGTGTGTGTGTATGTGTGTGTGTGTGCGTTGTATGAGTGAGCAAGCCAAGTTCCCTTCAGGTGCAAGGGAGAAAATAAGAACTTAGAAGATACCGACTTGGGGTGCGAGATGCAGTGTGCAGAGAGAATGAAAGCAGTGCAAAAGAGGATAGCACCTATCGATCAACAGTCCGTCGCATTAGACTAGTATCTATCTAACGGCTATCTACAACCCGACAGAGAGTATCTAGAGGGGCGACGCAGTCCTGGAAGACAAATTGGCACAAGCGGAGCAGAAGCTCAGGTGGTGGGCCGAGGTTTGTAGTGGTGGAGGGTGTGCAAGTAAGTACTTCTCGAGTGGCGATGTGATGTGCAGCTACGTATAAGTAAGTACATATCTACCTAGTAAGGTGTGGGCAGTGGCGGCCGCAGGGATGCACTTCAACTACACATACCTAGGTAGGTATTTCGAAAATCGATTTCTTGCAAATCCGCGACCCGAGAATACAGGATTTATTAACTGGCACTCCCCCTACCACCAACCAAGTAATGCCCACCAGATGGACTTAACCTTCAACTATAAATTAAAAAGACCTAAGTACTATATGGCACCAAATACTAAGGTTTATAGTAAAATATTCTGCCTGGCGTATAATTAAAAAAAACAAAAAAAAAAAACAGAAAGAATATATCTTATAAAAGTAGGCCCTTGAAGTAACTTAATAATTCGTCCCTTTATTTTTTTCCTATATACCCTCATTGTTTAGCTAGGGTTCGAAATAGAAGTTATGTTTGCGTTGTATATAAATTAGGCCGTTTCTTGTTTACAATGCCTCTGCTCCAAGTAAAGTAGGTAATTAAAAAACCATACTACCTAGAAACGTTATATTGTGCTCTCGCATCGGCTTTTCCTTACCTCCTAATACATCATCTGTAAGAAGTAGGCTTGCTATCTTATCCTTAGCCTTACTGCAATAGCCGCTGCTATATACGCTGTATTAGGTCTATATACTTAGTACATACATCACTAGTTATTATAAACATATGTAGTATGCCTCTCATCTTATCCAGTATATCTACTACCTAATCTTAGAAACCATGGAAAACGAGAAGAACGAAGAAAAGTGGGAATAATTTGGCAGACTGACGTCGGATGCTCACCACTGCGCAGTATGCATTTTTAGTATTACACATGGTAATCTACTTGGCTACACCTGGGCCGAATCCATCTCTCTAGTTTACATGAAGGTAGTGGGAAAGGGAAACGGAGCGAGCCTTCAACCCAGCTGGATCTAGGCTACCTAGCTTCATGCCTAGGTAGACGTGATCGTCGATCATATCCTGAAGGGTAAGCAATCTCTTGGTTTTAGCTTAGAACTGGGTTCCGATAAATAGATGCATGTGGACAGATCATGGTGTGAGTGCGTGAGACCGCGCTACCTGATAGACGAATATCTCATCCCATCAAATGAAAAAAAGACATTTCGACATCAAGATGGGTTGTTTCTTGACTCGCAGCGCTTTCATTAGCATGCTGGACAGATCACAGATATTTCAGAAGCAGGTAGGTGGCCGGTTACCTATTATAAAGGGTCCTGAGCGTGATCGAGTCAGATCAGTCGCTTAAACCATGAACCACATCACGTCTTGGTTATCTTATTTTATGGGCTCCCTTCGTCCACGGACTGGTCCATGAAAATGCTCACAAAACATTTCTAAAACCATAACCCTCGTTTTCGAAGTCCGCTGACCTTGGCTTGCTCACGTCTCCATTCTGCCTGCTTTCCGCATCCCTCTGCTCAAATGCTCTGTTTTCCCACGCGAGATAACCCCGGAGCGTGAGGGCAAGCAGTGCATTGAAGAACATGAAGGCGGCGCAAATACTCATGCCCTTGACATAATATGGCTTCTCACGTTCAGGGAAAACTGCAAGATTAAAAATATCAGCGAACGTCATCTCGAACATGACGTAGACATGTCTCAAATCGCGGGTAGCTCCGTGAGACATAATTATGTCTTAGATCGGAGTTTGTATCCCTTGAGAGAAAGGAAAGAAGGGGCAAGGAAAACCCCACCGGACACCACTTACGACGCGTGCCTAAAAGTGGCCCAGCCTGGCCGATAATGTTCAACAAAGCAATACCAACGCCTCGCTTGGAATCGCTACCTTGGTTATTGATCGTCCATGGGAGGATATTCGCGATGCATGAGAACACGCCCGCAGCCGCCAAAAATACAGCAAAATACCGCACGCCCACGCTTTCAACAGTGGCAAGGAGAATATACCCGACCCCTCCAACTAGTGAGAGTATGACAAGCATCGCCCCGCGCTGCTGAGTCTTGTCTGCTATCCAAGTTGTCAAAACGCACACGATGAAGGCAAGCACGTACTTCAACGCTAGACGTCAGTCATTGTCACCTTGACTATACTTTAGAGAGTGGTCCTCGAAACCACTAGAAGCTCCTCAAGCATGGATTTCGGATGCAAGAGAGCCTCTTCACTCGAAAAGTGGCCAAGAAAAGGGACCTGAGAACTACTCACAGGGGGGGCGCTAAGGCCCTGGGCATTGATGGCTGTGAACCCTATACCCTGAAGGATGACCGGGAGAAAGACCGGTAAACTGCTAAACGAAACTTGGAAAGTAATAGGGTAAGCTCATAGTGCTCGGTGCATCGCCGTCGGCCATAGGTCCGACTTACCATTGCAGCTGAAGTACATCAGTGGTGGGATCCACGTCTTGATATTCCTGAGGGACTGAAATGACTCCTTCAAGTTGATGTGCCCGATCCGCGCGACGCCTTCACTCCCAGTCTGTTGCAATGCGCGAGTCTTCGCGACCTGCTTCTCTTCCTGGGTCAGAAAATGAGCTGTATCAGCTGAATCGGGCATGTATTTGAATGCCACGAAAGCGAGCACGACGGAAGGCAGTCCTTCGACCAGGAAGAGCAACCTCCAGTTAGCGATGGCAGCGTGACCCGAGGTAATTCCATATGCAAGAGCACCAGCAAAAGTCGTAGCGAGTGGTGCGGCAGAGACATAGAGACCACACCGTAATCCCAGTTCGTTCCTCTTATAGAAGAACGAGAGTAAGTACGGGATCCCAGGCGCATAGGCCGCCTCGGCCGCCGCTAGGAAAAAGCGGCTAGCTAATAAACCAGACCAATTGTACGCAGTAGCTTGTAGAGTAGATGCCGTCCCCCTGAGAGATAGTAAGCTTGCTGTCTCGTAGACGTCTACTAAGTATAGGAACAAGGGGGGATTGTGCCAAGAGGTCTCACCAGACAAGAACACAGAAAAACGCCCACCAATGCCTTCAAGATTAGAATCAGTACCATATCCAATCTAGCAGGAGGCCCACGGGAGTAAACGAACGGAGGAACAATTTTCCACATCAATGCAGCCCCTTCGAAAACGACTGCCAAAAAGAGAGTTAAAGTTAACTGATCAACTCGAGGGGTCAAACGTGCGTGTATCTTTACTCACTATAGGGAATGTAGAATATTGTCAAAAGCCACTACGTCATTTGTTAGAGCCCGACACGAGACTACTGGCGCTTTCTAAGGCTTCACTTACTTGATACTGGTCGTCACTAAGACCCAGATCTTTGCTCTTGCGCCGATATTAGCATCAAGGTAGTCCTAAAGTTGCAAGGTCGTGATGTAAAATAGGAATAATTACCATTCCAGCAACTTGAGCATTTCCAATATTAGATCTGTCCAGAAAAGCCACCAGATCTTCCCATTGTCAGTTCTCTTTCCCATATCGTCTATCCCGATGCACGTACAGAGACTTGTGACGAGTGGAATTAAGTGAAGATCAATTTTTCTCTGCCCGACTTGATGGTTAGCGACCGGGTATCCACACATGAGGCATTTGGAATTACCGGAACGAGCAGAGGAAGGAGGAGGAAGAGAACAAAATAAGATACACATAAATATAAAACTTATCTAGGAAATCATACCACGACGCGTCTCTCAAGAGCCGGGTCAATCAGAAGTTCGGACTCTGCAGGTCGAAGATGATCCACCGAGCCACCAACCCTCGAACTTGCCGCTAATTCGGGCTCAGCATGCGCGCTGCTATGAACGACGTCCATTGTATTGATTCTATACGAATAATACCAAAAAAAGAAGAAAAAACCTGTAACATCAATAGCACAAACGTGTGGTATTGGACTAGATGCACTCCTCCACCGTTACTAGTCGGTGTGTTGGGGAATATCTACATACATACTTCTTAGTCATCGACAGCCAAGCGTAGATCAACAGCAGCCGAAGACCGGGGCACCAAGTTACAGGAAACAACCATGTCACTTTACTTCGCTAGGAAATGATCAGGGAGTAGCTAGGAGCTCAAATACACTATTTAGGTTAAATACTCCAGCTGATCTTGCATATATACTTATACTGTGCAGTACATCAATACATAGTAGTGACGCTATTGCTAATTGCACAGGGAAGGTTCTTATTGGCGAACCATTGTTCATACAGTGTCCCTTAATCGTACAGGATCGTGGATAAGTGCCCGAAAGTAAGCTTCGATTATGGCGGGGACCCCGGCGGCGGACTTATCGGAGCGATTGTATATCCTGGTATTGGTTGCCGGCCTGATAATAAGATTGCCACCTGTTCTCGTAAATTCATTGCCTTCATCGTGTACTTTTTACCGATGCATACATATAGCCCCGAAAAGTGAGCCATGAAATAACATCAAGTTTCTATCCAGAAGCACATTATACTAACCATTCATAGCACATTGTCCCCGCTTAACAAAATCCCAGAAGTATATCGAGTACTCAACCTACGAAGAAACTATTTATCTAGGGCTCAAGTCCATAATAGAGTGACGTTGACTATCTGAAGAATATCTCCAACTGACACTTACACCGGCACATCAAAACCTATGCTTGATACACTCCTATGAACTTGCCTCACTATCTGCGACGAAGAGAGGCTGGCGCACCCTTTAATAGGCACCGAGTTGCACGTTTACGATGGTTAAAGACACAATACCCAAGAATTGGCCTTCACGTGTCCCCTACCTCTCACAACCTTCGTTTGCGCCTCATGTCACTAAGACACAACATAATTCCCTTCGCATTTGCACACCGGACCTCACCGCAGAAATACCCGCTAATTTCCCCAGGGGACCTTGCCGCTTAGTTAGAATAACTCCTATTACTGACCCCTCTCATCCAGCGCAGGGTCAATATGGGCTCTTCGCAGCTCGTCACCTTGAACCGGGCACTCTAATCCTACCTTATTATGGTCTCGTCCACTCATCGCTCCCACCTCACAGTCTTAGTCATGATAGATCGGACTACGACCTGTGGCTGAACAAGGAGGTAGATATAGCTGTTGACGCCGAGAAAGCTGGGAACGAGGCACGATTCGTTAATGATTATCGTGGCATTCGCGAACGACCCAATGCCGAATTCAAGCAGTGCTGGGATGCGCGGAGTGGCCAACAATGTAGTGAGTATTAATACAGAGACGGTGCTCATCTCTTGGGCGGGACACCATCGCTAATGCTACCGTTTGCAGTGGCCGTGTTCGTCCTACCCTCGGGGAAGAATAATTCCGCGAAGACTGGTGCCGGTGGCATCGCCAAGGGAACCGAGATACTTGTCAGTTATGGTAGGGGATTTTGGTCCAAGAGGAGAGAGGAGCACGAAACGCCCGCGGAACAAGGTACACGAGCCTATAAGTATGAGGACTAAGCATGGGAGCTCTGGCAGCTCTCACCAGGGATACGACGAGCCACGATTTTCACGATAGCTTAGTGCCCCGAGGCGGGCGGTATTCATTCAGCCACGGAATATATTTGGCCTCGGATAGGTAGCTAGCGGGAGGAACAGGTGGCGGTCGGTGCCACCGGTACCGACAACCCACGGGCTGGAAGCTCTTGGATGAGGGGAAACAGGCCCCGACATCTCCAAATGTCAATACAGTGACGTTGGGGGCGTCGCATTCGGGCATTCAATAATGCCCGGTAGACACGGCTCGGTAGAAGGCCAATATAAATTGCCATGTGCCAATGCATGCATGACGACGGACGAAAGACATTGGTACGTAGTAATAGATTGAAGTTACGATGAATAATAGGCCCTTGTCTTGGATAGCCGCTTCGGAGATCATTATCAATCAATGCGGAGTGAAAGCTGGGAATAGAAAGAGAATGAACGATTTCATTCATGTAAGACTGTAGGCAATATGGATGATTAGGAATTTCCCCTTGTTGTTTAATATGCCCCAAGATCGCTGTAGCCTTAAGAGAAGAGTTGAGTATTTGGGGGTTACTTATCATATGTAGCTTCCTAACCTAGCTTATACACAGACAAAGCTATGGGTTCCTAATATGACTGACGTAGTGTAGCTGGGGCGCGGGCGTATTAGAAGGTAGCTGGGCCATGACTAAGATGTAGAAGTACCTGCCTAACGGCTGCAGGTTCACTGTCGATAGTGTACCTCGTACCTACCTAGGTAAGTATCTACCTAAGTGGTATAGGTAGGCCAGCCTCTACGCCGCCCTAATACCTTACCGATAATTTTTTTGGGAGCTTCCGACCTGAGAGGTAAGTATGGATCTTTTCTGTTACGCACGCAAAATTCTTTTTCCTCTTCCTCCCATCCTGCACTTGTTGGGGCTCCGTCGCAACGGGTTGTTCCAATTGCCATCTCTACCAGGGAAAAAGTAATTCGCCGGATCCCAGCATCGACCGCTTCGGCCGTTCAAGTTCTTCCTCCTCCGCTTGCGCCCTGCGCCCGCGCCCGCGCCCGCGCCGCCCCGAGATCCAAACTCCGCCCCCAAGTCCACCACTCTCTTTCGTTTTCTCTTTCTATCTCTCGCTCTCTCTCTTTTTTTGTGTGTGTGTTTTTTTTTTTTTTTTTTTGCGCGATTGGGGGACGATCGATTCGAGGTTCGTCACGCTTACTCAGTCGCAAAGCTCTCCCTTCGCTCCCTGCTTTCTTTCCAGCTGCACATGTCAGCTTTGGACGCTTCAGCTGTTGCCATGATGCTGCCGGCTTGTCATGCCTCGTGGCGCTGCAAGCCTCCATCGTGTCTGGCTTTGGCTTCTGCTCCTTGCTCCTTACTTCTGACTATAATTTCTCATGTCACTCTGGTATATCGCAGATGATGGCTGGCGCACTTCACGTCGTGTGATCCGTAGTTTATCTAATTCGTATCCGATTAGGACGTTCATCTGGCCGCCTCGCTGGTGTACGGCGCACTTTCGCAACTTGAATTGTGATTGTGATTGAATCTCCGTGAACTCGCTCGGTCCTGTCGTCTCTCTTCCCTCGCCGTCGTGTCGTTTTCACGGGCGTGCGCGGACATAGCGAATCCTACCACCATATCCTCATATGCGCGCCCGCCCATATCTGACCGTCCGCTCTAGTCGCATCGCTTTGTCTCTGACCGGCGCTCGCATCGCCTGACGCGTGCCCGGCCCAGCCAGCCCGGCATAGAGCCGCCCGTCATGCCTGGCATTGACGCTACGGAACACGAGACCAAGCCAGATATTCATCATGACAGCGTCCTCCAGCAATATCCTTCACCTGTAGCCGAGGAGACTCAAGATACCACCTCCTTCTACCCCAACGACCCCGCCGTCCACGAACAACAACAACAACAACATCATCACCATCATCATCATCATATCGAACAGTCAGCGCAGTCGCACCAACCTGAACCCGACTCTAAACACAAACATGAACATGAAAATCAGCATCAACATCAACATGAACATAGGAATGAATCCGACCGGGGTTCTGCGCCACCCCTCCCTGAGGCTGAGAACCATGCCATCACCAGTGCTGAGGAGCTACGAATAGCCGCACAATTGAGTCAAGATCTTAGTCAAGACCTAGCTCACGGTATCACAACCATCCTCGACGAGCCCAGCCATCAGCCGAATCTGAATCTGAATGACGACACCGGTCTACACAATGGCATTGCGCACCACGAACCTCATCATCCACACCTCGAACCAGACCACCAAGAATCACCACAACAACTTCACCACGAGCAGGAACATCAGCAGCAGGAACAGCAGCGCAACGACCAGCTAACACATAGTCTGAATAACCATAACGACCAAGACATGTCGCATGCTGAACAGCCCATGGCAACAAATGAGTCTACTGCTGACCACACGGAAGAGTCATTACAACAGTCCCAAGAACAATCTTCGCAGTCTCCTTTCCTTTCCAACGAGCCGCAACCACTCCGACAGCATTCACAATATCTCGCAGATCAACAGCAGCCACATCATGACCAACAAATTCACCAACAATTTGGTCCCGATCAGCACCCACCACAGTCTCATCCCCATCCTCATTCCTCACAGCAGCCACAGCCGCAGCTGTTGCAGCAACAACGTCCTCTCCTTCAGCCGCACGGAGCTGTGGACCATTTAGCTCAGCAGTACGCCGCCCACGCTCACCAAACCGTTCAAGACAATATCCCGCCCAGAAAGCGGTCTAAAGTATCTCGTGCTTGCGATGAATGCCGTCGCAAAAAGGTCAAGTGCGACGCTGCTTCCGAAACCGGTGAAGAGCCATGCTCTAATTGCCGGAGGTCCTCAATCCGCTGCCTCTTTAGCAGGATACCCCAGAAGCGCGGTCCGAGCAAAGGTTACATTAAGGAGTTAGCGGACCGTATACATCATATTGAAGGGAAGCTAGCCAGCGAGGGAAATCTTGAGACGTTAACGGAACTCCTGGGAGCCGGCAGGCGCGAGTCGTCCGAGATATTCTCACCGTCTGCGGAGCACGACGAGAACAGTCGGAAAAGGCCCTTTTCTAGCATATCGGGCGCTGACTTTGGCACGCCTAATCCATCCCGACAAGGAACTTGGAATTCGGAACCGCGACCGATTCAGCCCTATCAAAATCCGACGAATGGCTCTAAGGCAACGCCATACTCGGCGAACGGTCTAGCGCCGCGACCACTCCCCAAGCCGAGTGTCGACACGCCATCTCGAACAGCTACTTCGCTAGATGAGATGCCCATTGGGCACAACCACTCCGCTCCTCCAAAGGAGTTGATTAACGATGCCTTTGGTGTGTATATGAGTGTCGTGCACCCGTGCTTTCCATTTCTTGCGGGTACCAAAGAGCGCGTTGAAGCCCAATTGTCTCGATGCCCATCTCTTCTTCAGGACGCCTTCATCGAAGCTTTTTATGGTACAATGCAGTCTTGTGTCTCGGCACCAGGTTTGTATACGACTGGTGACATTGGCTCGACCACACGGGTTGTTGCTGAATGGGAATCCGACCCGTCGTCTCCTCGAAACAAACTTGCAAATCTTGTGCATCTTCAAACCTTGATACTGATGGCCATTGCAACCGATAATTATGGTCCGCCATCCTTGAAGGGCGAGCATGGCGGCCCTTCAAAAGCATCGATTCTGGGACGAGCTGTAGGATTAGCGTACTCTATGCGACTTCATTTGGCTAGCCTGGACGCCGATTCGCATGAGCACCGAGATGTGGACTCGGATGAGAACATTACCATTCGCACCTGGTGGACCCTTGTTATGTTGGATAGATGGAATGCCTTGTCCACTGCAAGTCCGTTATTCATACCGAATGATAGTATAGTGATTCTCCCAGGACTAGTTGCAGTGCTCGGCGAGAATGTATATCATCTTACACGTGAGTTATATGTCCTTTTTGAATAGGCTTTGGATACTGACTACCCCTTTCTAAAGGATTATCTAATATTTTAGGCCATTTTGCACCAGTTTCCCTTGCACTTCCTCAAGCACTCTCACCCGGTTCGAGCGCTGTACCGATATTAAATTCCTTCTTCAATCTCTCCATTGAACTTTTTCGCGAGGTTCTCCCAGCTAACATAACGCCTTCCACGCATCCAATTCTCAATCTCGTGTATTGGCATAGTCGGCTACTGTCCTACTTGTTCCAGACGAATGCGAAATCTAAGGATGTGATATGGGCTTGTAAAGAATCCATTGGTCTACTCCTAGACAATACGGTGCTTCTTAGCCCCCTCAACCACCATTTCTTCTGCCTGACAACCTTATCACTCTTAGAGCTCGCCAGGGCAGAGAAATCACGGGAGGAAGTAATCCCTCTACTCAAAGACCTCTTAGAACGCAATCTAGCACCGTCCACTTGGGATGGGATAATACGAGATCGCATAACGGAACGGCTCCGACCTTCCACAGCGCAATCTGCCGCGGATCAGACCTTGCAGCATCTGGCAGAGATGGCTACTGCCTCAGGAGTAGACGTCGCGAAAACTGAAAACGGCGTTGAACCGGTGACATTGAGGACTAGCACGACATATGCAGACCTGGGGTTCGATCCGAGACCCATTCTTCATGGGGGTTACCTAAATGTGCTTGCCGGTGCTTCCTTCGCCAGTGATCCACTGGGGTGACCTGTCTGTGAGATCTGAATGCCTACTTAACCCGAGAGCGACACGATCACCTCATTTGGGAAAGAACCCATATTGCTTCCGGGCGCGACTTGCGTCTACGTAATACCCAGCAGATGACGTTTTATGTATATCCAATTGTAAAATACTCTAAGGGTGCTTGTCAGCGGGAACTGGCATGGATACGTTTTCACGTGGATTTAACGAGAATCGTGGATTGGGATACCAGCTATCGTGTGCTATTCATGTATTTGAATGAGCACATGCGGACCCGAATGCGTCAACGTGTAAAATGATCTCTTTTCAATGGGTTAAACACACCATACTCGACCATCGATGTCGTAAGGCCTGGTCTTAAACTCCTAGGCGTTGATAGTCTCGATGAGAGCGCAAATTTTTGTAAAAGCTAATACAAACACATCTATCTACTCTATTGCATGTGTATCCGTCTTATCGTATCTGGTGTACTCTTTGAGATTTTACTACGATCAATGGTGTGCGCCGACAACGAATGATATCACACGCGCCGTACTAATCAACAAGGCAGATTCTAGCAACGACGTACCCCTTGTGGATTTGCGAAGCAGGAGTTGTGAAGCTTGATTTGAGCTTGAAGTCAATAAGCTGTCTGTTTAGTGGCTCGGGAATAGTTGGGGAATGTCAAGGTTTTGATGGGCTACCGACAGATCCGGTCATCCGATCGTCGAGAGTCGGTCCGGAAATGAAGTAGTATGGACAAAGTATTCTGGACCTACACAAACCGATGAGTTGGCCTCTTATACTATACATCTTCTTTAGCATCGGCTCGAGCATGAGCATAAAGTAAATAAATGGGTGGGCGCCGCCA
Source organism: Xylaria sp. FL1042 (assembly GCA_022495085.1). NCBI lineage: Eukaryota > Fungi > Ascomycota > Sordariomycetes > Xylariales > Xylariaceae > Xylaria > Xylaria sp. FL1042. Next base: position 42,216 of record MU380289.1, read on the forward strand.
TGTTCGATTGGTGACGGCGCACTGATAATGATGAAAGACTGAGCGGCTAACCGAGGCTCTCGTCTCTCACAGCCTCTGCATCCACCAGAGACGTGGTCTGTCCCATATCCGAAACAAGGAGATTCTGTCTTGTGGTGTTTACCTCTGTTTAGGGGAGTGAGCGTTGTGTGCGAATAACCTCGGAAGAAGGACCGGGGTACGGCCGGTTCTTCTTCTACCTGGTAATGGTGGATATACTACGTATACCAGGTTTATTCCAGAGCTGAGATAGGGACGGAAGGGGGACGGAAGTACCTAACATGTACACTAGCAGCTATATCGGTCGCCAAGTCTCCATGCCAATTCATCGCGTCCAATCACAACATCCCTGGTGCCCAAAAAGGGAAAGAGGGCACGGGGGTTACTTAATTAAAAACCAGTTTCTCCAGCTTGTCGTCCCTCCCTCTTGGTAGAAGCGACGGAGTGGAGCGGCATCCCAGCGGCTATACTACGTAGTATGTACGATAAGGGCGGATTATGGCGGATATCTTATTTTTATAGGGCCTTCATTAGTTTTGGTATACCTGTTCTACACAACAACCCTCCAGTCGGAGAATTACATGTAGGTTACCTACTTGTATGGTGAGCCAACAATCGAAAAGACGTCATGATAATGTATTTGTATCTATAGTATATACATACTAAGTATATATACCAAAAGGATTTCCAAGAGTACTTAGGGTAGATGCTGTGGAAATTCACTAGCATATACACACATAAGATATGTGGATATATCGTATATATTGACAATAACTTCAATGTTGCAGCGTCTCTACTTACCCACGTAAATGTTACTGAAACCATTACCTCCTGCACCTTTATATTTATTTAATAAGTATAGAATAAGAGAGGGGAGGGAGGCAGTTCAGGCACATTGATACCCCAGTAACAAGTTCTTTACTTACTTGGTAGTGTCTGCGTTGTCTATCAGTAAATGCGTGTGCTTGGACATAGCATACTTCAAACTCGTGAATCTTTTAACGCGAAGACATATAAGTAAGTATAGCTTCCCCCCACCCCCAGAGTGTGTAATATTGAAAGTTGCATTGATAGCGCCAAGTTGGCGTACCTATAAGACAGGTCTTATAGTCTTCTGCCTACCGGGTTGACTGACCTCAAATAACTAAACCTTATCAATCAAGCCAGCCGAGGTCCCTTGTCCCCTTGTTGCGTCTATCCCCCTTCCCATCATCCTTCCTTTTCGACACTCGTCTGTGTCTGTTTATCCTACTTTCAGCAGAGCATGAAGTATAATCGACAGTATCAGAACCCATCTGTGAGATACAACGACCAGATATCGCCGCCGGTCTCACATCGACTAAATTTGCCAACTAATAAACTAACAATGTCGAGAACGGAGTCTTCGGGCTAGCTCCGTGAGAATGTAGTAGGCGAACGGGCCGAACAATCCGCCGCTTCTAATTACCTATTTAAGATGCTTGCCAGACATACGATGACATCACCCTCGCTTGGCCGTTACCCCGGAGCAAGGTATTTACTTATAAGCCAGGTATGATGGTCAGTTAGTAAGTAAGTGCATGCCAACAAGCATACGCCACATACGCAAGGACGACGGTCATTTGCCCTCATCATCATCATCACTTACATCGCTGTTGGCCGGTAAGCCGGCATAGCTACTGGGTATGGACAACCGCCGAGCGGGCCTGCCCTCGGCGTTCAGGAGTCGGCTTTACGGAGTTTCCTTTGAAATCGCTATGTAACACCCAGGAAGGTGAGACACTCGGCGCGGAGAACACCGTCGAGATAGTCTGTTGAAGGATCGCGGTCAGCAATCATGGCGGCTCGTCTACGCACGTCGTCTTATGCTGGTGTGACGGGCGGCGCCCGCCGACATCGCCATCACGTCTGTCATGTTGGGGGCCATGCCTTCTCTCGCACATACGCGATGCCGTTTGAGTTATTCTGCCAATTGAGCGGGGCGAGAGAGACGTGAGAATAGCTAACCATAGAACCTCAATACTTTATGTAAGTATACGGCGTAGCGTATCGATTCGTTTCAGACGGTGGTTGGATCGTTAGAGGTATCGATTGCTTATTGGCTATGCTTTTTTACACACCTATAAAGGCAAGCTCTGTATACCGGGCAGGTCTTTGGGTTGTAAAAGAACTCGTTGTCGGGAAAGGCTCGAGATGGTTTAAACAAAAGCTTACTCTCTAAGGTCGCGCAGTTAGAGACCGAGACGCGCGGCAAGCAATGCCGTCAATACCGGTTCTATCCGGCGGTAACAAAGTGAGAAGAGAAGTAGAATGAACGGAACACAAGCGAGTCAAATGCACATACCTGGTTGCTAGACATGCGGGTAAGTTCGGGACAGAACGTTACGCGCCCTGGTTGGATGACTGGTGGGAAAGTGAAGAACTTCCGAATATGGCCGATAACCCCTATAAACTCTATTACAAACAAATAAATGATCAGCCAAGCCAATAGACGAGGTTTCAACAAGGACAGCAGAACCTGGGGTAGCCAAGGCTTTAACTTGATTGGGTCCGGGTGCTCGACGAAGTTGGCTACTTGCAGAAGTGATGATTCAAGGCCTTGCAGCAGCTGGTCATGTTTATACACCAAGGTAACGCGATCAGGGACTAGCCAGAGAAAACCGAAGTGACCGCCGCGCCTGTAGCCTTAAGTAAAGCTACGTAGCAAAGAAAGAAAAGCAACAGATTCGTATAAGAGCTCTTCCTCGGATACGGTCAAATAACGCCGAGACAGCCTTGTAAGATGAACGACGTAGAAAATTACTCTGACGAACACAGTGGCCTACGTTTGTATAAAGATAAATGTGCTTCTAGAAATGCGAATAAAATAACATGCTACAGCACCATTCGTATATTGCCGGGACGGTTTAGGACTAATTCGCCAGTAGAGCCCCTGGAATTTGATGCTATTAGATCGACTCTTCAATCCTTTCTGAATACTCACTTATTCTAGCGATACGAAGATGATCACGCTTTAGAAATACTTGGGCTAAGATACCAATTAAAAGCTCGCCGTTTCCCATGAGTCTCGTCTGGATTTTTCACACCAGTCAAACTTTTCTCATCATCAAATTTAAACAAAGGAGATAGGAGGGATAAAGTAAATATGTAGACTGCAGGACAAACAAAAGCAGTCAAGCAACGAAAACACTCTTGAAAATCCTCACGGTTCTAGTTGCGGCTCTTGGCTCGCAGTTGCTTGCCTGCCAAGCATGTAGCGACTAACTTAGGTTGGCAATGTAGATAGTACAGGATAGGTAAAACGGTCTTAATTCAAAACAAGCTATTGTAGAGTAACGCGTATACGGACCACTTTTGGACCATATACTAGAGATATATACTAGTGGCATTGATATACAGAAAATATATTTTATGGATTCATCATCTGTCTGGACAGAGGTCATGCCCAAATAGGAAATCCATGATGAGTTCGAGTTATATAATACTAGTACTTAAAAATATATGACGCTGATCATTTTAGGATAATGTTTCTCCCACCAGCCTTGGCTTTTACAACAAAATATTGCAGATAGTTAGCTAAGAGTAGGGTGGCGAGTCAATAACCTAGCCTACCTCTCGTCCCCCACACGACAACTTGCAGGAAGACCCAGCATAGGGCCATCCATCCCACTCTGCGAATTCGGCAAGTAATAGGTGGGCTGAAGACTAGCTAGCGTATGGCGTACATAGGATTGCACATCTCTCTGCACCACCGTATGCAGCAGCACACCAAGGAGCCAAGGATAGATCAGCTGCTTCGACTACTCGATGGGGTGAAAATTAGAGTATGAGCGATCTCATTGCACATATTGTATTGTATGTTGAATTCTATTAAGCACCCCTGTCGCGAATACCACCTACTGTGCCTATCGAATACGTCAGTGTAGCGTACTAGTCAGAAATAAAATAAAATGACGAACAAACCACAAAATATAATATAAAAAACAGAAATAAGACGATTCGCTGTCCAGTAATCATGGGGCGATTCCGAAGAGACTACAGAGCTCGTTCATTGGGGCGCAAAGTTCCGCGGAAACAGCGGCTCGCCTTGTTTCTCTCGGCCGAGTCAGGATAGACCCGGGAAAGAAAATTTAGCTCCCGGTGTCGGCAGGAAAGCCAGGGCGGGAGGAAGGGAAAAAAAGAAGAAAAAAAGAGAGGGTATAAGAAAAGCTCAGAGCTGAACTAGGTGTAAAGGAGGGGTGGTTTATTTTGCCCTTCACAAAAAACGGAGGTCTCAACGTAATAATAAGTGGCCCGAAGGCAAGTGTCCTGATATGTTCCCGAAAAAACCCCGAGGTAGACATAGAGGGCTGTCGCGTCAAAGTATCTGACCGGGAAGCCCGAGATCAGGTTTGGCTTCGCGTGCGCATTGCTGGTGTGTTAATTGGTGAGAAAGCCGTGTGTGCCCATTTTGATAGAAGACGACCATTCATCTTCTCCCGGCAGGCATCGAAATGTAACTTTGCGCTTGGCTTCTGATAGGTTAGTTAGACGGGAGGGGAGAAGTCAGGCTTTCGGAATCACAGCCATCTGCGCATCGGTCAGCGACTATGAACACAGTTGTATTCTGCCCGGCTTGGTTCCCTTTGTTCTGTTCTGTTCTGTTCTATATACCAACCAACGCCCTCTCCAAGCCGTCTCGTCTAAAGCTTCTAATCTTGTAATGCTGCAACCCTGTCCAAGCAACTCCTACTGCTAAGTTGTTGTCACGTATCGCGTATAGTCTAAATGTCCACGAGGACTGTCGTAAATGCTAAACTATGTGCAGCGGCGAAAAAAATGGGGTAGGATAGAAACAGAAAATAATCGATGTGATAAGCCAGAATAAGACAGAGAAATCCGCCATGCGAAACACCTATGACCCCAGGTGCGAGGAATCCCGTGACCGACCAAACCAGCGCCGCCCTATAATTGCGCATGAAAAGAATAAAGAGAAAAGAGAAAAAAAGACATGCGCCGCGGATGGGAAAAATCAGAGGGCTTGCAGCTTATATCCATTTTCTTTACATTTTTGTTTGGTTTTCTTTTTGCCGCTCCGCGCCTATAATCCGTGATAAGATGAGGGTCATGACATTGGAAGAAAATAAGGTAAAACGTTCGTGCCCGAATATAGCCATGGGGTATAAGAAGCAGAAGAAACTACGCGGAGCTCCTCGGATAACCATTGTCGCGGTGTGCAAAAATCCGTACGCCTTCAAATATTTCGTGTGCCATAAGCCTATCGTCATGATTCTCTGTCATGCTTGATGAAGTGACGTGAAATGTGGGGATGATACCTATTCACTCTTGTTTATATATTACTGTCCCAAAGGGCGGTGGTGATGGGGTCGGGGGAGTGTGAAATGCCGTCGTTGAAGTTGCTCATGCCCCAATAACTATCTTCTTCGACATAGCCCGCATCTTCGAGAGGTGTGGCGAGAGACATGAACTTGCTCGCAGCGGCTGCGGTCCCCTTGAACTGATCAAAGTCAAGATTGCTGAGGTCGTTGCTTGTTACGAGACTCTCAGGCATACTTAGATAGCTACCCGACACGCCGCCGTGAAAGCCGTCTAACGGCGTATCGTTGAATGCAGACACAAAATCCTCCGCCTCGGAAACATCGCCGGAATTCGACGTCAGTGTGGGCTCGACGGAGCTAGCTAGATCGAACCCTGAATATGCTTGCATGGTATCAAAACTCGATGAGGCGAGACTGTCACCGCCGTTCACCTCGAGGCCGTCGTATTGTGTCCAATCGACAGAGGCAGCGCTCAACCCGGCACTGAACATGGGAGCTTCATGGTCGGACAGACCGCTGCTACCAAAGATGTCGAATGCGGACGTATACTCGGGGTAATGGATGCTAGATAGATCTAGAGGCGGTAACTGTCCGTTCAGCTGTTGAAAAGACGAGCTGCCCCCAATTAGAGGAGACGCTTGCTCGGATTTGATCATGCGCGCCTCTAGGTCGGCCGAAGACGTCGTTGCAGTCCGCGAGCGACCGCCTGTCTTTCCGTAGTGAACTAGATTGTCTACGGATCTTGTGCCGGAACCAACAGCGGCGCCGGGGCCGTGTACGGTGGTGCCGCGATTCAGGGGGTAGGGGCCGCAGTTTTGTGAAGGTCTTGCGTGTTTGTGAGTGGGTTTATGATGGCCGTTCTCGTCGAAGCTGAGCAGAGGCTCGGACTTTGACGTGTTCGTACGGCGACGACGGCTGCTACTGGCGGTCTTCGGTTTCACGGCGAGCGCTTCACCCTCGGACTCGGACTCGGGGACAGGATCGAGCGAGGACTCCTTTTTGGCACAGCATGTACAACGACCTCCATGGTTGCAACAGCAGGTTTCTACGCTGGTCAGAGAGGAAAGAGGAAGAGGAGCAAGGGAGCAGGACGGGGATAAGACGAGTGCGCTCACCCTTGTGGCCTTCTATGGTGGGTTGCAGATGCGCACATTTATGCGTCTTTTCACCGCAGTCGCATTTCACATGCGACGACCGCGACTTGCGCATGGCGCGACAGTGGTGGCATTGCGATACCGGCCGGCCCTTCTTGTTGATGTGCTGTAGTGGCCGGTCTGAGCGAGACAAGCCGAATCGGCGTGTGCGTTAGCCCGTTACAGTCCATATCCAGGGCACTGAGTTGGGGTTGGTTGAAGAGGAACGGACTGAGGCTGGAGGTAGATTGGGGGATTGGAGTGGAAGTGGGATGAGAATAGCATGAAGACGGAAGGGCGTTGTGATGCGTGATGCACAGGACCCAAGCAGGCGTGTAAGTCGAGACAGCTGTGTCTCGCGCGCCAATTGATCGTCGCCGGTGGTGCAGGCGACCAAAGCCAAAAGACAACCGTCTAATGTCTTGCGCCGTGTAAGTGCTGCACCGGGCTGGCTACCTGGCTACCTGGGTGGCTGGCTGGAGGATGCGCTGTAGAGAACACCAATCACCCCCCGCCAGCGACGATGGACAGAACCATCGTACCCAGCGGCGAGTGTGCTGGAACCTTGGGCAAGAGGAAAGCGTGCAACGGAGCTGTCGGGGCTTGTAAGAAGAGAACACAATAATCGCTCACCTGCGTGTTGACAATTGCTAACCCTGTGTCCCCGAACACAGGCTTCGCAGGCCCATTTCTCCCCGTTGATTAACATCCTTTTCTTTTCTTTGTCTTTGTTTCCTCTTTTTCTTTTTTTCTCGTTTCCTTTTCCAACTCTTGTCGCTGCTTTAAGTCGCTAATAGAGATATCCTTAACACCTGCTGTTGCCAGAAACCTAAAGACAATGTGTTGTGCGATAGGCCTTCGCCGAGTCCGGTGCAAGGAGCAAACGACGACGTGGTCTATTGGTATATAAAAACAGAGTTAAAAAAGAAAAAGAAAAAAAGGTAAAGGTGATGGATGATGACGATGCTAGGATTTTAGGAGGGATAAAAAAAAAAGGGCAAGCAGGCAGTCGATGACAGCCGTAGCGTAATGCGTAGCGTAAAGTATGGCGTGTAAGTCCGGTATAAGATTTAGTGTAGAATAGACAATAGCCTGAGACTGGCTGAGGTGTAAGGTGTTGGTTGGGTGGCACCAAGCACTGAGGCAAATGGGGATGCCGCGTTGCTGGCTGGCTACAAGGCACGCGCGCGAGGCGAGACAAGACAGGTGACAAGATAGGTGAGACGAGGGAACAAAGGGCCGAGTAACGAAATCCGAAATCGAATCGGCCGTAGAACGGGGGGAAACGGCTCTAGAAAACCAGATGATTTCCCCGTTGTTACCTTAGCCTCAGAGACCGGCTGCTTTTGGACCGACAACACTAATAAGAGGAGAGTGGGTAAAAAAGGGGACACGGCGCCCGCAGGAAGTAGTGTAAGTCGTGGGTGGAAACGTAACGATGGAGACCAACCGAGCTATGCGCTGCTGCTCCTGTTCATGGCCTGCCGGGGTATCCTTAGGTGCTACTACTTAGTATTAGGGGTCTTTCGTCTTATAGGAGCTCTCTACCCCGTCCAGTGTAGCTATGGAATGGAGTACATACTTGGGCTGGGCGTGTTAGCGTGAGCGAGGTAGGTAGGTCGGTAGTTTGATAGATAGGTAGTAGGTAGTATATAGATAGTTTATAAGTCCAGGTCTTGTGTAGTGTATATACTAGGACGAGGGGGACGGGGATGGGGACGGGGGATCGAGTTTTGGGGGGTGAGAGAGATGGGATGGGATGGGGGTTGGTAGCGTAGACTGTATAAGTGCCAGGGTATCGAGATATGTACGTTGGTTGCTATGTTTGCGCGTTTAGTATGTACACTAGGGAGACAGGTATTGCTGTAGTGCAGACTGTATGCAATTGAGATGGCGAGCTGAGAACAGGGTCAAAACAGGGTCATATGTGCGTCGTAGTGTACGGCTGCTATAGTCCACCTAACGTACTAAGTAGTGTATATGTAGTCGTAGTTTAGTCTGTAGTCTGTAGTCTGTAGTGTAGTTCCTTATTCTCCCCTGCTGCTCCCTTGCTCCCTGCTCCGTGCAGGGGATGAATCGTCCGGAGAGACAAAGACCGGAATAGCGCAGTTAGTGTACACTATACGTAGTGTAGTGTACCTAGTGTACCTAGTATAGGTAGTATAGGTAGTATAGGTAGTATAGGTAGTATAGGTAGTATAGGTAGTATAGGTAGTATAGGGAGTATAGGGAGTATAGTGTAGACAGGAATAAAGAGGCTCCCTGTCTACCAAGACGCCAGGTCCTACGATAGGTAATTGTGAGGTCGAAGGGGGAAAGCTAGGCGCGGGAGGGCCAAGTGCGGCCAAGCGGCGCCTGCAGGAAGAATAAGGACTACCCGGCTATGATTGCTGGCCTCTGAGTGGACTAGCCTGGACTGGATTGTGTACCCAGGTGCGGTGCAGTGCAGTGCAGTGCCGTGTAGGAGGCAGTTTATTTAGTAGTGGTAGTAGTAAGGCAAAAGTCGGCTTCGTCTGGCTCAAGTTCACAGAGAAAGTGGTGTGTAGGTGTCAGTCAGTTCAAGTCCGTCCGTCCGTCCGTCCGTAGTTTAGTAGACGGCTTGATCGAGTGGGATGGATGATGCTGATCGAAGATCCTCTTATTACGATCGTTTTGTGTTTTGCCCCTTGCTTCTTGCTTGTTGGTGCAAGCGAATAAGATTTTTTTTTCCTTCTCACTCTTTCACTTTCACTTTTTTTTTTCCTGTTGGTTGTGTGTGCTTCTCTTACTTCTTGTGCTTCCCAGAGTAGGTAACGTGACGACGGCCCCTCTAAAGGATGACCTTGGACAGGCAGAAGACCCAGGGAGCAGGCGGACCGAATGCTGCTCTTGGGAGCTGGGAGGATTAGGTAGGTCGGCTGGGAAAGGGAGCTAGCCAAGCGGGTGGATATGGTATGGGTATGGATACCGTACTGTAAGACCGTACGTAGTACGCTACAATGTTGCAGCAGGAGGTGAGGCAGGTGAGCAAATGCGGTAGCTGAGTAAGTAAATATTACAATGATACTGCATCTGTACGGCCTAGCCTTGGCCTCGGTACTGCCTGTAAGCGGTTGTCCAGGGAAAAAGAGCCAAGGGTTCTTTCGACAAATTTACGTTAATCTATCAGTCAGTCAGTCAGTCAGGCAGGCAGGCAGGCAGGCAAGCAGTCAGCAGTTGCTTGCTTGCTGCAGTGCCCTCCTCTTGGCTTGCCGCTGCTTCTTGCTTGGTTTTGTTCTTGTTCTTCTGCTTCTGCTGGTGCTGGTGCTGATGTTGTAGTTGTTATTGTTGTGCGATGCTGTGATCTGCTTGTTTTCCTTGTGCTGCTGCTTGTGTTGCTACAGGCCGGGGTGGTAATTCTCTTTTCGAGTTTCAGAAAAGCCCTTTGCGTTGCCTGTTGTCTGTTTTAGTAAGAATCGCCAACAGCTCAGCACTGTGCTGTGCTGTATGGGTACCGCATCCACCCACAAGGTACAACAGTCTACCTACGTACTAAGTAGTAGACCCAACCATTAAAGGAGATTAAGAGATGTTATGGGGAATTGAGAATTGGCGGTAGTGGCTAGCTAATAATAACATTGACATCATCTTTGTGATACCTACCTAATAGGAATTAACAGCAGGAATTACTAACCCGCCAAAAACGCCCCGTTCGACCAGTACAGCACCTTTACTTTAAACAATATTAGTGTAGGTAGAAAATAGGTACTTCAGGCCAAGAATTAAATTGAGATCCAACAAAGTAGCAAACGAGTCCGGGGCCGACACATGTAGCGTATCAGAAAGAGCAACTGCGCAAATACAGTAAATGCAATAGGTTATGCGAAGCGAGAGAAAGACAAGAAAGGCTTTATTCCTTTCGCAACGTAGGTATAAAAAAATAAGAAGGCGAGGCGAGGTACTTCAGAAGAGGGCAACTTACACGATGAGAATGAATATGTAAGTGGCTAGCTACATGCAACCTAGTGGCTCACGCACTTTAAGTATGCTTGTATATGTAGTGAGTGGGAAATTGGAATCAGAGTCGCTATCCAGAAATTGATACTAGTAGGCGTAGTGACGATCACGTTCAGTGTAGTGGTCACTGTAGTAGTAGTCATTGATGGTGTTTGGCATATAGGTGCGCTCCTCTTGAGCGGGGAGACTCGGGGTGTTTAATAGCTCGATAAACCGACGCACACTCTCCCTCTCTTCGTCTTCTCCTTCTCTTTGTCTGCCTCTCTATAACGCTCTTGACGTTCATTTGGAGACGCAAGCGATGTTAGAGAGTGGGATGGGTGTGATGGGGTGGGACGAATTGCTAGGAGCCATGGCTAGGATCGTGCAGCAGCTTCGATTTGGTCTGTGGCCGCCGTTGTCGCCGCGAACCTCTTCGCCAAATATGGGAAGTTCTTGGTACTTCTTGGCCTGACGATCATCGTGAGCACGACCACAACCTCAAAGTTTCTGATACGCCGCGCTTGGAGCACGGTACCATTGGTGAACATGGACATTGACATCTCATGCCTGGGTACAGGCGGTAGCGTAAACCACTACCCAGGCAAGCAGGCCCCCTGGCCAAGCCCGATGTTTGTTTGACAGGCTTATTTTGCAAAGTGCCTGTTAATAACGACATGACTAGGTTATCTCCTCCGCGGGTAGATGGATAAGATTGGGGGAGGGAGGGGAAAGGGTGGACGGGTCACGGACTCGCGGGCCCATGGGGGCAACGACAAAGTGAACTCCATGTGCCTTGTACATCGACAGTACGTGTACATTCACCACCAGACGCCCAATCTCGCATGGCCTATCTACTTCTGTTGATGGACCGAACCTTACCGTCGGTACGGTCGTTGTCTGGCTGTTTGCTCAGTCATCTCCTCTCCCTCCATCCAGCCCTCAGACTCTCTACTAGCAGGAAAACATGCTCGTCATCGAACCGGGGGATACTTAAACGGGTAAGGCGACGAGAGCGGAAAAGAGAAAAGAGTGTACCCTAGTGTACTTACTTGATGTCCCTGTCGTCTGCCCGTCGTATAGGGTAGATACAGTACACTGCCTAGGTCGTTTACAAATTCCATTGGCACTAGAACACTCTTGGCCCATATACTACCAACAATTGCCCGACAAGGCAGTCAGCAGCCGCTGACTTTCGGTACGAGCCGTACTAAATAAAGGGCCAAGGCGCCTATGCTACAATAGATATATGTACCACAATCGAAAGGCGTGCTTGTCGTATATGAAGCACAAATGAAAACCCTTTCGGGCGGATAGATACCTAATGCCTGTGTATCACCGTATTACTTCGATCTGGATGCATTTTGCAGCAATCACTGTGCTGCCAATTCTGAGCCGTGAACTTGGCCGCTTGGTATGTATGCAGACGTTGCTTGCGTCAGTCAGTCTAATTGACCCATCCCACGCTGAGATCCTGAGATCCCTGACGGCAGGCTTTTTCATGGTCAGCAATCACCAACCTAGTGCAACCCATTACCTACCACAGCTCATTCTACTATGCGTGTATGGGGCGTGGCTAGGAATTGCCATCCAGCATGGTGACTGATGGTGTACCATGATCATCGACTGACGTTGGGAATCCTGCTCGATTCGCCAGCGCTTGTCCCGCTCCTCTCCCCTCTTTGCCTCTATCCCTTGATAATATTGTAGCCTTGCTCGGGATGCAGCGCGAAACTCTTGAGGAGCTCGAGACTAAACAGTTAGCAGAATTCCATGGGTTACATGAATGTGGCATGGTTTCGTTCCGTCTCAAATGATGGGCAGACCTCACCTGTCTAACATCACTCCGTGTAGTTTGTGGAACTAGCTGGAGGTAGGCTTCTTTGCAACTCGTGCCGAAATGGTATTAAGAATAACATGGATTACTCGTTGATTAACGATTACCCCAATATATACCCACTCTACTGGATGTTTCAGTCTTTTTCTTATAGGGACATCTAGAACAATCGTTCAAGAGAGCATCAGATCATAAATCCCCGAGACATCGATCTCTCAATGTCCAGACGCGCCAAGAAATAGATATTCATGTTGATGAATGCAATGCGGCAGGGGCATCTCGTTCCGTTCCGTTCTCCCACATCGTGCGGCGCTCCAAGCACCAGGGCCGTGATGATCACAACCAGCCACTGCTCACGCCGAGCCAGTCAATGCGTGCTCAACTCATCTGCGAGCTTCTTGGCCTATTTACTTGCGTGTGCAGCCAAGCTTTCGGGACTTACAATCCGTCTTACTGCTTGCATCGGACACCTAGGATAGTGTATCTACTCGAAAACCCTACTTCTCGAGGAAGGTGCTCTCATTACGGATATGTTACGAAGCCCGAGGTGGATTTGAATTATTCAGGCCGCTTATCGCCAACCGTTAGTCCAGGACGATCACAATGATCGAGGTGTATACGCAGTACACGCATGCCAGCAGTACGCTGTGCTCATCCTCGGCACCTAGGGCAGAAGCTTACTGAGAGTGACTGAGAAAGCCTCTTCCACTCGATCATCGCGGTCTTTGCCCACTTAGCTACGATATGAGCGTACATCCTGCCACGATAGCTGAAAGGGAGGCCTCCAACGATACAAATCTCTCATATATAGGGGCTCGGGGGGATATAATTCATCGTCGATAGAAGATGGGGACTTGGATGCACCATCCATCTTGGCTAACTGGACCTCAAAATAATGAGGACGCGGCCACTTCTACCTCGTTCCCACAGGCAACCCTGTGAGACTAAGGCGTTGGCTCTTTTTCGTGGCTTCAAACTCGCACTTCGGCTAGCGAAGTTTGTGTGGTGCTCGACCAGTGGTGTATCGGTGGCCTGCGATATCTCGAATTAGACATTATCAACCGCCTTGGGCCGACACACGGGCGACGTAAGACGCCTTCTCGTCAAACTGGGTATGGGTAGGATCGAGTGCCAAGCACCCTGTGTGAGTAGAGTTCATGAATCTCCTCGTCACCGCCAGTGTTGTGAAACGCCCAAATAACAAATCGATCTACCTCGGCGCAGCATGTATGCCACCGGCCTTGGCAGCTAAGCCGGGACTTGTCGAGTTGCATTACGGAGTGTTTAAGGTGGTAAGAAGCCCACACTAGCAAGTATACGTAAAGAGAGGTCAGCCATGATTTCAATTCTCATCATAATCGGTAACTACGGAAGGGGGTGAGACCCGGCTTATACTTAACGCGTATGATACGCCCTAACACATGGCCCTCCTCCAAATCTTTCCAGGAGACATACACCGACCCCTCAAGTGAGCATCAAAGTGATAATGGAACTTCAACGGGCTGGACAGCGTATCGTCGTCGGCGTGCTTGTCGTCGTTGATGCCCATCAAAGTCACAACGCCAAGAGGGTCGGTCATTTGCACGTCGGGAGTTGGAGAAGCTCCTCATGATTGGGTGGCTCTCGTGACGTCGACGTACTGCTTTGCCAACTCTGCGACTCGAATTATCTTCACGCGGTGATATCGGGTTTCTAGAACACATCTATTATACCTTAGCACTTACGCACAGCCGTGCACACTACCACACACGGCTCGTTGGGTAGCGAGCGTATAGTAGTAGACTCTGCCTCGCTTGCCTATGTGGGCGTGTCGTCTAATGTTGTCCAATCCAGCAGGCGCATTACTTAGTGATCAAATCCCGTTGGCAACTAGATCCGTCTCCCAAGATCGTCTCGGCGAATGCTGTACGGGTATTACATGCTGTCCTTCTTGGCCTCACCTCTTGTCCTACAGTACCGACCGAGTCAGCTTTTCCCTCTTGCTGCCTCTCTTTCTTCCCGCACGGGCTCCCGAGGATATCGTAGAGGTCAATTTTAACCGGCTCCATCCTTTCTTGGAACATTGTGTCCTTACCATGAAATGAAGACTAGATCGACGTGATCGTACCACCTTGAAGGAGCACAATTAAGCTGGTAGCACAAGATGCAAGCTAACCTGCTATCTACACCACAAGAAGAAATGGCTAGTGTGGGTCGCAGACTTGTTCTACAAGGAGGCTTTCCAGACGTGTTCCCAGCAATTACACCGAGAAGTAAATTAACCGGGCCGAAGTAGATGCGCGCCCAGAGACCCAGGTGGTGGGTGTACTCGTGTAGAGTGAACAACGCCTTTAACAATGCTTGTTGTACTATTTCGCACGACATCAGTCTGTTGGTGTTGTTCCACTAAGTTGTATATTTGGCCTGGTGAACAAACATCAACACTACCACATGCGGCGTAGGGACGGTAAACTACTGATCTACCAAGTATAGTTAGTTGCTGACTGTAGCTGATTTACAGCTTACAATGAAAATCATGTACTATGTATAGTAAGTAGCGTGGCTCGCAAGGTGACCAAGCGGGTGGTACAGTACCTACCTACCTACAGCACAGTACCTACCAGAAATAGTGACCCAAGACTAACTAATTGGGTACCTAGGTAGTTCCCATCTCCAGTAGTCTATTCCACATTTTCCATATCCTCAGCCCTAGTTACTTCCCTATCGCAAAGAAACCCTCTTTTTTTTTTTTTTTTCCTCCATTGACCGCTCTTGTACTCTGTTCTTTTCCATCTAAATAATTAGAAACCATGTCGACTCTTTGTTTTTTGCCCACAATATTTCAAATACCACTCGCTCAACTTTTTATTTTTGTTTGTTTCGTCACCGTGATGTTTTCGTACCTGTGTTCCTCCCTCTCCCCCTCTCTCCTCTTTCCTTCCCAATTGTAGTTTATTGTAGGACTCAATATATGACATATCTACATGACTACAAAGTACCCAGCCTTCATCCACCTAACCCCGAGATATACTCACTATTCGTCACCCTTCATCCACCGCCGCCTCTTTGTATGCGGGTATCGCGAACATGTTTCTGCTTTGCTAACACGAACCACACTCGAACTACTCACTACCACCACCTGTACCTATCGGCTACTGACGCATCGATGCTTGCTCCGCTCCAGTCTGGTTTGCTGTGCAATCAGTCACTCAATCACTACCACTGAATCACTCTCATCTATCCAACCATTGTTGCCGCCCTCCCTCCCTCCAGCCCCCATCCGTCAATCCATCCATCCATCCATCCACCCATCCACCCTTCCATCCACCCCTTCATTTGCTCGCTCGTTTGTCTATCCATCCATCGAGCACCTGTCAAATGGTCGGGCCTTTGGGCCACCAATTCCATAGTGACGATGCCTGAAGTTGTCATCGCGGGTTCGTCCTAGGCACGTCCGTCCGACTTGTCCCGACTACTACTTACTTACTCTCCGTTCCTCTCTGTACACAAGACCATACACACCTGCTGCATCTGCTGCACCTCTCTAGCGTCAGCCTTGTACCTGCACGTCTGGCGGCGCACCAGACCAATGCCGCCAATGCCCTGCAACGTCATTCCCATCCAACTGGATCCTCATCTGGGTAGCTGCAACCGGGACGAATGCAAGATGACAAGATGAGGCAGGCAGTGGTCAGTCTGCTAGCGTCAGTGTGTCAGTGTGTCGGTGGAAAAGCATCCATCTCGGTTACACGCTGGCCATGAGCATCGACCAGACACCATCATCTGCTTGAGGCCCTCCATCCTCGACCATCGACGTCTACCCTCCGCAGCCTGAAGCGCGTGCTCCTTTCCACTTGCCGCCACCTCCTTTGTTTTCTCTCTCTTGCCGGTCTGTCATAACGATTCCCATCATTATTCTAACCATTGAACTCAATGGCCCCATGCATCTTGATCAACACGCGCTCCCTTTTTCCTAGTTTATACAATCCCCTATACTGCCAAACTTGGCTGGCTGTTGTCCACCCATGCATCTTGCTGTGGACAGTTCGGGTCGTCTCGGATAGTTCAGTTCAGTATCGATATTTCCGGGTAAAAGACCCCATGCCATTGCGTCGTACCCTCCAATGAGCTGAAAGGCGCTGCACTGGCCGCGCCCCTCTGTAACCTCAAGCGAGCATTATGGGTGTCTTATCCCCAGTCCAAGTTCTACATACTAGTAGAGCTGCCTTGCCAAAAGCGGCACAGTCTTTCTGCATCGCGTGCAAACCAAATGAACGTAAACCTCAACGTGGGGGCTTCTGATCGAAATACGTGGCTGCTCTTCCCTATCTCTATGATCAATGCTCTCTGCTCACGCTGCAACCACAATTGCTTACTTATATTCCACTAGCTTCCAGGTTGGACGCCCGCGCTTAGCGCACTACGAGCCGTCTAGGATCCGGCATCATCCCGCTGCATTATCGAGACCATTAATTGTTCTAGGTAATTCATCGTCGGAAGTCCTGCACTCTTACCCCCGGATTTTCTCGGCAGGGGAGCTGCTAGGGATGATGATGTCTGCGTGCATGGTTTATGCAATCTGGCGCCACAGAACGCCTGGCCACTCGCGCACATTACCTTCAAGTCTCTTCAAGCCATGAAACTTTTTACCAGTGTTGATCTGGATCTGAACCTCGACTTGAACTAAGTCTACATGAAACCCAATTTTCAGGGAAATCCGATTCGCGTTGAATGCAACGGTCGCGATGGCAATAGCTTGTGTGGTCTAGTTGCCAATAGCCTGGAACTGACAACAAGACTCTCATTATTGCTTCTTCAGTCCGTCTCTTCTACTTAACAAGGATATAGCCTGTCTGAGCCTAATCATAAGCGCCTCTGGTAAGTTGGGTTGGAGGCTTCCAATAGCCGGCCGAGGTACCAAATTCCTGGGTTTCTTTGTGTATCCCACCACACTTCTAGAAGCTTGCATTGTTGTCCTTCTCCAACGAATGACGATGGCAGTTCAATATAGTTATGTAAGGTCGTCACATGTCTTGCGCTATTGCCCGGCATAGTTTATCTGGAGGTAAGCCGGAGATATCCTGGTCCTACCCATTGCGTTTGAGCTCGTGCCAGGTTGGGCAGAATCCGGGGGGGGGGGGGGCGACCGGTTCTCACTTCTTTTGGATGTCTCCTCACCCAATACGGTATCATGGAAAAGACATGTGCCCTGACAGGCACTTACATGCGGTATTGGGACGATCACCCTGTCCCCGCATTTCTTAAGGACAACATTGTACGGGAGGATTCCCATTCACGAGCGTCCTCACAAAACTGGCCGTCCGAACTAGTACGCCTACTCAGTAGGTCGTTCACACACCAACGCGATGGATTCGTGAAGCCACTATTTGTTTCCCCATTCTGCATGTTAGCTGCAGGGCCCTCACAGACCACCATGTCGACCAGGGTATGCGCATGATTGTACACGCCAGTCGTTCAATTTAACCCACACCAGCTTCACCCGTCGATCGACTGCTCGGCTATAGACGGCCGGCGTGAATCGGCGCTTGTGTTTCGCATTGCGCAAGACTATCACGTGTCATTTGAATTCTCGGGTGAAACTTGTTCACCCGACGTCGTCTTGTTTACTGTTTAGTTTTTTTTGCTATAAAACATGCCAGCAAACACGCTTCGGTGTGTATCGGCATTCGGTGTCAAATCCATTGACGCGAGTGTTTTCGCTCCTGGCAGAGATGAAACTATAAACCCATTGCTGGGCGCCCGGATTTGAGGGGTCGTTTTGTACTTCTTGGACAATTCGGGAATCAGTAGAGGTTACATGACAAGACTAGTACATGACGGTCTTGCCATTTCAACCGAGTGCCGCCACATAGGAGAATACGGCTCTCTATCATCTCGGCTGTCAATAGATATGAAAAAGTTGAGAAACCATTTGTCATTCCAAAACGTTTTTGCCTAAACATGTTATCGTGCGAATTGTGCGGGTGTTGTAGTGTTCGTTCCGTGGCCGGGATCGGCATGTCTAGAGCCAATTCTCTCTTGGTGCAGTCATGACGGTCGAGCCACGGTGTCCTACTAATCCTTTCTACTATCAGATATCATCAACGGAGATCATTGATAAAAGTGTGATCAAGTTGCAATTACCTCTTGGATGAAGGACGTGGGGGCCTTGTGTATTTGTTGACGAAGTATCTGGTACAATATCGTAACAAGCGAAGCCTGGCTCGAAACGAGACTTAATTATCTACATATTTCGAATCTCACCTCAGACATCTAAGCTCGTTTGAAGAAGGTACAAGCGTCCCCTCCCCGCATACGATGTGTCCAGCACCGGGGTAGTTCCCATTTCTGCAACCCGACCCTACATCCCAGGATAGACGGACAAACGCAAAATCAAGCTTTTCCAAGACGTCGGGATACATGCCGGAAGCGACCCGTCCTGGCCCGGCAACTCCCCACTAGCCTGCGGATAAGTGCCTGATATACCAATAAGCAGACTGTCGACGGCCCTTGGTTTATATGGCTCTCACCCCCATGGTGAGTCGGGGCTGTTGGCTGTATACCTCAGGTATGGCGATGTCGATGCGGAGGGCAACTAGAACCCCACGACAAGCATCAATTTCGCTTGTCGGACTATCAACTGTGGCTGGGGGGCAACTGAACCAGGATGTGTTAAAAGACTTACAGGAGTAGGTAGTCTCGAACCGTTCTATCTTGCAACCCTCTGGGCTGTCCCAAAGAGACGAAAGCCATGGTCGACCCATTCCAACTTCATGCATCACCACTGTCGCATCCCAGACAGTTGGACTCGCTAATCCATGCAAGGGAAAACAAAAACGCTCCCTTGATAAGCAGTCATCTGCGGGGTAGCCCAGGCCTGACGTGACTGGCCCCCTGGTAGGAGGAAGTGGCTATAGTGCAATAACGATTTCGAGATATGCGAGACGATGCGATGCAGGTCAGACGGCCGAAGAAAGGCTTGTGTTGCGCGGTTCCCCGAACTGACCACCGTGGATCGATTCGACAAACTTGTGCTATCTCCTCAGCTCGTCGACAAGGGATGAGACGCTAGGGGACGCGCGCTTCCCACCAACCACCCCCTTGTGGGTGGTATACCAGGTATGGTGAATCATAAGTACGGCTCTTTTGTTCGGGCCTAGACTAGCCGGCTGCCAACGCACTCTCTCTATCTCTCTCTCTATCTATACATACTACTACCTAGATAGGCGTGCAGGAGGAGGAGTGGGAGCGTATACCCGCTTGCTCACTTACGCTTCTGCTTGCGCCTCAACAACTGGTGGCGAAGGGGGAGTCGACATTGCATACGTGCGTATTTGAGATTACATCCGTCACGTGTATCATTTCCTATGTACGATACCAGGATACGATGATGCCGATGGCACTGGCGTAACCGTAAGATAGGACGGACGGTGAGGTGCTGCCGAACAATCAACCCTGGTGCGACGTATATTACCTTGGCTGGGTTTGCCTGTAACGAGAAAGTGTGTGGTGTCAGTATAGAGGACCCATTCCGACGGTCAAAGACAACGGCTCTGCCGAGTACAGCAAAAGATGACAGTGATCTACACGACCGCGCCGCCTCGTTAACGCAACGTACATACGCTACATACAACAGACGGAGAGACAGAGTCGACGCGGGATTGCCCGCAGCGGCGATATCCACAGCACACAGTACATACTACGACAAGTCTCCGAGGGTGGAGTCTCTCGGGACTTGACGAGCTCGGGATTACTGCTACTGCTGCAGGAAAGGGAAAGGGAACTCCTGCTCGCCTCCCTGCTTGCCTACAGCACACTGCGATGCCGGAGTCCGTAGGTACAATAGGCGTCTGCCACCAGAAGCTCCAGGACCACTCGGCTGAAGGGTACATGTCTACGGAAGGTTGCCGTGTGTCTCTAGTATAGGTAGGACACATTTCGATGGTACAGTATATAGAGATCTCCCGTGTCGCTATGCAAGCCAAGAACGCCTTTGCTTATGCGGCTGACGTGACGCTAGCAAAGACTGGTGCAGAGAGCCTACTCAGTACACGGCGAGAGCGGCCGCACGTTAAAGAAAAAAACAATGACGGGCTGCACAGATCGTTTCATTCTAGTCAGAGGCGAGATCACCGGACCCATCTGTGCATGTAACCTACTCAGCATGTGCACAAGGAGGAGGATACCTCGCAGCAGCCGACCTATGTGGTAGGGGGGGGGGGGGGGGGGTTTTTTTAAACACAATCTACTTAGTAGGTAAGGTAGGCAATTAGAATCATGATAGCCTAACGGTGTTCCGTAACAGCCAAGAATACCCGCGGGGTATTCGGAAGGCCGGGCAGACTTGGCCTGCCCGAAGAAGCCTGTCGCCTTGGTAATCGATTGACGAATTACGGGAGGCATGGCAACGTCCCATCACCGCCCAATGAGCTGATTAAGCTCCAGATCTCCTGGCTGAAGCTAAGAACTCGCTCCTCTCACGATATTAATAAGGATAGCGGCGGGATAGTCAGCCACGCTGATGGAAAAGCCATGTGCAGGGGCTTCGTTGCCATGCAAGCAAATGTCTACGGAGCAGATTGGGTTCATGTCCACAGCTTTCCCGGCTATTGTTACCCAAGAAAACGACGGACCAGTCGCTAGACAAGACAAGAATCAAAGAATACCCCAAGATATATAGACACATATCGCTAGCTCCTCTGCACTGCGTTAGATTGCACTAGTCAAAGGACAGCGGGCCGTGATGCCCACAGGAAACCACAGAGCTTAAACCATGAGGCTCAAGTTCCCTACAGTCAGGCTCTCGTAATTGTTACGAGAAAGAATTCCCACAGCTCTTATGTGCTTGACTATGGACGTGGAGGAACTGCACGGCCCCATCTAAACAAACTATCACAGACTATTCTGCTATTCTAGCAACGATGCGTTATAATCTATTGGAAATTTGCCCCCTCAACGCTCTATCTTCTCGAATCCAGAATAGATAACAGTATTTGCGAGTAAGCTTGGCCCGAGGAGTCAATTAAGTCGGGCTGAGCCGGCCAGTACAGCGGAAATTACACACAGTTGTTACTCGGAATCGGTCTTTGTCAGAGCCGTACGAGCCCTTCGTTCCAGACCTCAAATGCTCTGAAGGGTCAATTATATTACAGAGCGGATGATTCATGATCTAGAGAGTTGGAGTGTTTATCAAGGCACCATCGCGATGAGCGACTCTAGGCCAGAAACACCTGGTCCGGTGCACATGCGTCTCCGAAAAGGCTTATCTTGAAAGAGAACTTTTTTTGGCAAGAGATTCTTCGATCCAGCTAGTAAATTTGTGCAAGATCGGGAATATTCTACACAAGCAAATTTCACGTAGTCTTTTACTCCTTCGTTGAACAACAGAATGGATTTTCAAGGATCATAAAAGAAGAGAGAAGGGTCGATATATAGGTGTGAGGATAGCAAAACTAGACCCCAAGTTTCAACGACTTAATATCATTCATCACACTTAACCCTCTACGTACTCAAAATAAATATGTATATTACCCGCTTCTGTAGGGTTTTTCCTTAGTCTCTTCGTCGCCACGCCTACCCGAGGCAGAGTTATTGCGCTTGTATTTGGCGCGAATCCATGCTGGGTTATATACCCATTGCTCATATCGACGGTTATAACACATGACGGGGGATCTGAAAACGTATACATGACTGTTCAACCCATGATAACACCTCCAACATCGTCAAGCCTTGTGTTTCAGCATTCCCCGGCTAATTCGGGGCTCTGACCGAGAAGTCTGGTCGCCGACAGTAGGTATTCAACGTCTTCACAGGCGAGCAGTGACACTTTGTGTATGAACCCACACGACATCGTGCGCGCGGGGTGAAGAGAACGGTTACTTACGCGAGAGAGGAACGTCCAGGACACTACCGGCCTTCCTACGCAACTAGGGGGCCAGTGCCCTCAAATTGACACGAGAGAGGAGGCTCTAGATACGGACGTAACTTAGAGCGTAGATAAGCGAAGAATCAGACTCGAGGCAGGGCACGAGGAATCGGATAGTGGGATATATATTGAGCTTTGTTTCCTAGCCTTCGGAATACAGAGGAGCGCAGGGATCCGTCTAACACATGGTGTTTCAACGCTGCGTCCTAATTGCCTTTCTCTAGTGATGGATCTTGGGCTACAATACAACTACGTAATGCTCGATGTTAAACGGTGATTTAAGACTAGAAAAAGCCCCAGCAAGGAACAGAGAAGGAGTAGCGGATTTTACCCCTGAATGAGTACGCTTTCATTAATTGGATGTTTATATTCCATGAACCACGGTAAGCTTTGACACAGGTTTGGACCCTACTTGAATCAGGCGACTGGCTCGATACATGGCTGAATCATGCGAGTGCTGCGCAGAGGCTCATGGCTTCGTTGATGGTCTAGCAGGGTATGTCTCCTCTACGATGCAGGTTGTTATCAACCGCCCTTTCTTGTCTTACATCTGTTCTTCTTATCAGTGTAAGACTTGTCTCCGTCAGATGGAGTCCCTGGTGCGCGACGCTCGTTGTCTTCGGATTCTGAAGAACTGTTAGCCTCAAGGACCACCTTCCGTATGCCGCCCGCCTCCACGATATTCTCCGTAATACTGCCACTCCGAACATGGCCCCTTCGACGAACAATCGGTTCTGCTTCACCGCTATCTGTGGGCGACGTGGTACCTTCGCTCGAAGTTGATTGTTTCGCTCGCGGAATATTGTTCTCTTTACCTGGTGGCTGGCTATCACCTGTAATGACTACAGTGGGCTTCGGGGAGTCTCCTCTCGTAGAGCTAGGGGATCCATATTGGCTGCGATTTAGTGCTTGAGTCCCGTCTTTGGCGGTTAGCCGAGGCCGTAGCAGACTTGTGTGCTCATCTACCTCGTTGTGCTGACCCTCCGGGATGGCATCTGTCAACCCGGACGCGGGTTCAACAGTTGAGGCCGTGGTCGGCCCTGGTTTGATCTTCACGGCGGAGACTCGAGTACTCTTTGGGTTGGATGCAGGATTGGACGGGCCAAGATTTTTGAAGTGGTCTCTCATACCCTCAAGATTCGTCTTGACAGCGTGCACCATTTTACCGTTTTGATCGGCAGAAGTTCTTCTTAGGAGCAAAGTCGTTGTCATCGGACTCTGTGACAAGACTGAGGCCTCGGATCTTCCATTTAGAGACGAATTTCGCTTGGTTTGGCTGGGTCGATCATCAGTGCCCTCGTTCGCATCTTCCTCGGCCAAGTCGATGAGCATCCCATCTTTCATCGCGATGTCCCTGACCATTATATCTTTCCGCTGAGCTCGAGCATGCGGCCCCGGGTGCGCCCGCCGAATAGCTTTATGTACATCAACGTAGACATCAGATTCGTCAATGATCTCCCTATAGAGTTTTTTATTAGCAGCCCGAGACATAAATATCTTTTTTTTCGTGATAACTTACTCTCCAATGAGCTCTTCTATGACGTCTTCCAGAGTCACAACTCCCAGAGCGCCGTGATCCTCGCCAGGGCACTCGGATATCAGCACCATGTGAGACTTTCCTTCCTGGAAGAAATTGATGATATCAAGACAGCTAGTCTCAGGGCGTGTTTCGGGTAGGGTGGCAAGAGAAAAGTCCTTTACGCGTTTACCATCCTCGGGGTCGTAGGTGATCAGAATCTTCACTAGGAGCATGCCGATAAAATTAGTGGGATTGCCGCTCTGATGTATGGGAATCCGAGAATAGCCGGCATCAAGGATCTGATCAATCGTCTTCTCGTCTAAAATGGTGTCCTCGGACATGACAAAAACGTCATTCATGGGTGTCATAACCTCCTCCACAGCCTTTCGTTTTAAATCCAAGACAGCGCTTATTATAGTGACCTCATCCTGATTCAGCCTCTCGTCGACCTCACCAAGGGTCTTATGTAAGGTGACAAGAGTCTTGAGGCCGCTTTTCTTGTAAATGGTGCCGTGGTCCTCGCCGAGAAGCCAGTCGAGGAGCTTCGCGGTAGGCCAGGCTATAGGGGCCATGATGTACATGAGGAGCAAGACGGGTTTTGACATATAGCCACCAATCTGAAGACCGTAGCGAACACAGAGGGACTGTGGGATAATTTCGCCGAATATGACTGAGCGGACACAAGATATTGATCAGTATGACAAACCAAAAATGAGCAATTGGCCAAATAGGGCAAGGTGAGAGACAGACGGAGGGAGAGAGAGGAAGGAAGACAAGGATTGCACCTACCAATCAATACGGTGCTCCCGACAACGGCAGCAATGCCACCACCAAAACACCTATCCAAAACAACAGGGAGGGTCTCGTTTACGATGACGTTAGACAAGAGCAATGTGACGAGCACCCAGTGCTTGCCGCGGTTGAGTAGATGGTGCACACGACTCGCATTCTTGTACTGGGGTTCTTCATGGTCGAGGGAGATGACGCGCAGGTAGATCTCGTCCTGGCCCATGAGCGCGATGGTCAGGCCGGCAAAGGCGCCGCCGAGGAGCACAAGGACGATGGATACGACATAGAGCACCCACAGCGCGCTGCTCTCGGCCTCGAGGACGTTGCCATAGTGGTCGCGGGGTCCGAGGGGTCGGTCTTGGTGACGGTGTGCCGGGGCGGCGGCGGCGAGGCCGGCGAGACCGGCGAACAGAGCCCTAGCCAGGCCTAGGACAGCGGTGCGAGCATGAAGGAGGTGGCCATTCCGGCGATGATGCATCGGCATGAGCAACAAGCAGCCGGGCCAGCCTCGGATGGGGCTGCTGCGACAATAGTTAGACTATAGGAAAGATGGAGTGATGGTAGTAGATGGGAGGAGTGCAAAGCAGGACTCGATTGATCCGTCGTCTATCGCCGGAAGAATAGAGCAGGTAGTGAGTGGTCCGGGACGCCTGATAGACCTAGACTACCTAGGTATCAGTGCCGTAGTAGTTATATCGAGAGCACAGATGGCTAAAGCGGGAGGCTATTGGCTGTCGATTGTCTTGGCCTGGATAGTCCAGCCAAACAGCAGCAGAAATTCAGGCGAGAGCCTCTCTCTTGACTTGTGAAATATAGATGACGGAGGTGGAGCAGGAGAAGTGTGGAGGAGCAAGTGGGAGGGGTGGTTGATTGGCTTGTTGAGTATACATAGGTACTTACCAGTCCACTGTTAATACAGTAATGCAGTAGACACTCAGTGCGGCATGCGCGCTATCAACCCTGCAGGTACTTCATTAAGTGTGTGTTTTGCCTCCGAGGTAGGTGCCGCCGGCTCGTTGAGAGACGAAGCTTCCAATACCTAACAACTTACCTAGAGCAGATATGTACCTAGGTAGGTAATTACCTACAGTACTACATGTATCTATCTACCTAAGCTTTACTGTATAAATCGATACTACAGAAGATAGATGTACTACCTAGTTAGTAGGTATGTAGGGAACATACCACATGAAGTATCAAGGGTCCTGACCCCACACCCTTAGCTACGCTACCTACCCTAGGTGCCTTGTATTCATGTCGAGTTGTGGATATGACGTTGCCAAGCCTGCGACTCCGCAAGCTTGCACATCTCCAAGTTACCTCCCGGGAGTGACAGACTAGCAGATCTGAGTCTAGACTCGACCACAATTCGACGATTCGGGAGCACACACATGTCGCTCGCACCCAATAATGCACATCGTACGGGCACTGCAGCATCGAACTTGACTCGGCGCTTATGTGGTTAGGTCTTGGTAAGATAGCCATCTCGTTGAGCCTTGCTACCGTGTATTCCTGGTAAATAACAGCATGGACAGTACCTATCACAAATGTCCGAGGCCCTGGACCGACTGGGCGCATGCACACCGTTGCATTACCAAGCCCATCTGTCCTCCTTTCCATGCCCACGAGGCGCCGTCTTCTCTACACCGGTCATATGACACCGAGCCCGAGATCGGGCGGAGCTGGACTGGGACGACTGCATCGAGGTCGAATCGGAATCCCAAACCGCAGAGTCGAATCGGACAGCGAGGTCTATTACCTATCTAGCTCTTGGCTCTCGACGCCCCGAACACATCTCTAGTCGTACCAGATGGCATTCATGCCAAAGCCAGGCTCTGGGATGCGGCACCGCGCGACACGCCCCAGGAACTCGTCCTGCCATCGATATATCTCGATCCACCCTTCCTGGTCGTCCGTGATGGCGAGCCACTCGTCGCTCCAGTCGCACGGTGCCACCGCATTGCTGTGGCCGCCGCTCGTCGGCGTCGGGTTGAGGCATATCTGCTCCTCGATCGACCCACAGTCACGCAGCCGGAACGCCGCAATGTAGCCCTGCAGGTCGAAGCTGTTGGCCCGGCTCGTCGCAAACAAGTACCGCCCCGACTTGGTCAACGCGCAGACATCGCTGCGGTACATGGTGCCCGCGTTGGGGATGCCTGGTGGGATCAGCGGGTACGAGTGGTGCGTATACACAGGCATGTGTGTCGCCGGGTCGATCACATATTCGCAAAGCCTATTCCCCGCTTCCATGAGCGCGTACAGGTACTGGCCCGACGGATGCATCGCTACCCATCGCGGGTGGTCCTTGTTGTTGGGTGCATCTACATTGCCCACGAGCTCCACCTCGCCAGAGGGACTCTTCTTATGCACCCAGAGCTTATTCGCCTTAAGATCTGCCGAGTACAAGTATGTTTCTGTCGGATCAAAAACCATCCCGTGAATCCCCGTGTTTGCCTGGTAGGGAAAGTTCTGGATATTGTCGGCGAGTACGCCTGACGACGAGACAGAGAAAACGCTCCCATGACCGGCATGCGAGTAGAAAGGATTGCAGTAGACGGCATACGGGGGCTGTTTCGCCGCGAGGAGGAATATGGCGCGTGTATTGGTCGTAGCTAGGCTTGCTTGGGCTTCAACCCAGCCGTTTCAACGTTAGAGAGTAGCTACACGATGCGAGGGCGCTGGGGCTATGATTGAACGAAGTTTTGTCAGCTTACGGTCGTGCTTCATGGGATGAGAGGTCTCATGTACGATGTCTATCGGGTTGCTGACGGCAAAGCTAGACCATTTCTTCATGGCCGCCCCGTAGATGTTCTTCTTGGCATGCTGGGAGGAGGCAGATCAGTAAGTGACGAGCAATAACCGGGACATGTTACTCACATCAAAAGTCATCCATGAGATGGGCTCATCATGGGGGATCTCTGTTCGCTTGACTAACTCCAGTGTTAATTTCTCGTCGTCGAAGGCTACGGTGAATATGGCACCCGGCGGCGTCCAAGTCCCTATCATCAAGTGATGGAGCGGCATCTTGGACTGCGAATAGAGGCTACGTGAGATCTTTCTGAGTGGAGATGACGCTCGCAGCATACATTCATTCGAGCTGCGTGGCTCTCGTACGACAAATATGCGTGCAAGACCATGCAAGCCGTCCTGGATGTTTTGATACTCTGTACTCCGTGCATCAAGTGCTGTAGACAATTACAGTACGCCAGACAGGATGCGGACCAGCCGGCGCGAGATTTCATGTGCTCACAATCATAACCCCCCCACTTGTTTAGATGGTTCGGGGAAAATAAAATCGTGACGGCTTCACCAACGGCATCGATGCGTACTGGTTGCTCAAGACGTCCCCGCACTAGATTGACGAAGGACGGTGTGCCCTGGTCGAATTATAATCCCAACGATTGGTCGCACAAAGACTCAGAGCTGTCCAAGCTGCTCTAGCGCCGTCCGATCGATGCGCTAGATTTGGGGTCGGTGGAGATGATCAACGCCGGAGTTGGCGAGGGGAAAAGAGCTCTGGAGAGCCACGAGTAACATGGGGACTCATTGGGGAGTAAGCTGGTTCGGCACCAGTGGCGGTAGATGAACACGTCTAGAATGCGCGCTGCGGGTCAATCCTGGAGAAACGGCAAGCCAGCGAGTGGAACACGGGTAAGATGGTGAAAGGCGGTTCCTGCATCTCGACTTAGCACACCACACCACCTACACCGTTGCCAGGCTCTCCCCGGCTGTCTTCCCGGGTAAACGCTTTTCATGTCGACTCCCCCGGGAATGGCCAGACGCTGGGGTACCTTGACGGTTAATGCCTGCGTCGAGATGAGGCAAGCTCTAGATAGCTATGCCCTGGTCTATACTCTTAAGTATGCGCTTGCGAGTTTGTGGGATAGTTTCACTAGAATCTGTGGCAAGGTGTTTATTGTCATGCATGCAACTTTGTCTGGATTTCACACCAAGCTATGCTGCAGGGACCATTGAGTTCAGCCGATGGTGAAATGGCGATGACTCGCGCCGACGCCATGGACGAGGGTTCCTACTAAGGGCGATATTTGACCCGCCCTAGACCGACCGCAGTCCGCGAGGTCCAGCCGATCCACCGCCGGCGGCATGGATCATGGCGGGGTTCACTATCACCTACTCCCTCCAGTTATAGTGAATTGCTTTTATGTTGGGACTGGCTGGCGGATGAGGGATTGAAGCAGGTAGCTACATAAAGAAGTTCCGTGCCCGTCATATTCTTACTCTTCTTCTCGCTTTGTCCATCATCTTTATTGTCTTATCAACAGTGACCCTATCCCGTATAGCACCCCCTGGCTTCTCTCCTCGCTCGTAATATCCCGTCCAGCTAGCTTTCGAAATGGCGCCGCCAGCGAATACGGGTGTATCCAACGCCGCACAGGCTCCTGAGCCCTCAAGATTTGATCCCAAATTTACCCAGCATGTCCTCGACACAATGGGCACCAATGTGACTCCTCGCAACCGACAAGTTCTGAGCGCCTTCATACGGCATCTTCACGATTTCTCCCGCGAGGTTGAGCTGACCATCGACGAGTGGATGGCTGGCGTTCATTTCGTCAACGAACTTGGCCGCATCTACGCCGAGTCAAACAAGACTAGAAACGAGACGCATCGTATTTCCGACATTCTTGGCCTCGAAACGTAAGCATAGCACACACCTTCTCCATTCGCTAAGCGATATGCGCCGTGCTATGCTGACCTGACCGAATTTCAGCCTCGTGGATGAGATCGCCCACAAGATCATCTCCGACACGGGCGTCGACCCCACGTCGTCGGCCATTCTCGGGCCTTTCTGGTCCCCCAATGCTCCGTTCCGTGAGAACGGAGGTACCATCATTCAAAACCCCGCTCCCAACGGCCGCGTGTGCCTGATGCACGGTGTCATCAGCGACCTAGTCACCGGCAAGCCCATCCCTAACGCCGTCTTTGACATCTGGCAGGCCTCGTCCAACGGCAAGTACGACTTCCAGGATCCCGAGAACCAGTCCCCCAACAATCTCCGCGGCAAATTCCGCGCCGACGAGAACGGCAAATACTGGTTCTACTGCTACCACCCCACCGCCTACTCGCTGCCCACAGATGGTCCTTCCTACCAGCTGCTACAGATGATGGACCGCCACCCCATGCGCCCCGCCCACATCCACATCATGGTAAGTTGTCGCTCATCCTTAGTAGTCGGCTTTTGTCTGAAGCTAATATCGCCCACGTGCTAGGTAACACACGCCGACTACAAGGGCTGCACCACTCAGCTATATCCTAAGGATGACCCCTGGCTGGCCACCGACACCGTCTTCGCTGTCAAGGACGACCTTGTCGTCGACTTCAAACCCCTGAAAGGCGATGACAAGGCCGAGCTGGAACTTGAGTACAACGTCATCCTGGCGCCGCAGGACTACAAGGGTAAGGTGTTCTAAACATCATAAACGTGAAGAACATCAATGAAGTAACCCCTCGGCGGTGAAGGCGTATCACAACCGAAGGCGAAGTTATGAGGAGTTATATGGTTGGTCAATTAGCTTATCAAGGGGAGCTAGATAATTAGACACTGGTCTCCTCTTCTGCGTGGGTCGTTGGCCTCGACTCGTACGCACGTGCTCGTGTATGTGAGACACGAGCGAGAGCCCTGGTGATTGGATGGATAAATGGTGAACTGGCTGCCTGCATCCCTGGCTTTTTTTGTATATCTAACGAGGCATCATTGGCGTATTGCTTTGGGTTTTCGACATCGAATTATAAATCTCAGACTCTTTCAAGAGTGGTCAAAGAATTTCTCGCCATTCCCGCGTCTCAAGTGACCTTTCGCATAAGTTTGCACAACAACTTATGGATTCTGACCGCTCTCTGCGGCCGCTTGCCAAGCTAGCACAAATTTGTACAGATAGCATGCTGGAGGATATTTTGATCTATTAAGGGTCCGCGTTGCTATGCCGCTGTCCTCGAAACCCCATCCTTGCATGATACGCCTCATTTCTTGGCGGTAGTTTCCCACAGCGGGAAGCAACATAACACGATTTCCAAGATAGTAAGAGTGCAATATTTCATGCGAAAGTGAGTTAAGTGAGATGGTTTCCACGAGTAAGAACACTGTGGCAGCACTCATCCCCCCCCCCCCCCTGGAGGTTGGCAGCTGACATGGCGCTACTGAAAATGGATCGAAGGTTATGAAAAATGTCACCCAATGTCGACATGTATCCTTCAACATTCGACATTCCAGCATAGGAAAAAAACGCTAGATGAATTGCACCGTAGATAAATACACACATACATGCGTCCGATGACGAATACCACACCCCTTGCTCCATAACGGACCCAGCCTCGAGCGACGGCCGAAACGTGTCAACCACATCGCCACGACATCGATTTGCACGTCCCGGTGACTCGAAAATTTTGGGTATATATCAATCGGACTATACTCAAATACTGTAGTCTAAGTGTAACTAGGTAGGGATTAAGATTATTCTGGAAAACAACAAAAATAAAATAATCTCTTTACAATGTGTTCAGCTGTTTGATCCTCGCTGCAATTGAACCCCTGCGACAACGCCAAGGTCCGCGCCGTTGTCTGCCGAAATGATATCCTTGTTGCGGGTGCCGATCACTTCAGGGAAGGGAGACAAGGGCTTCGGCCATTAGTGCCGTAACCTACTTGTACTGCTCCTCCACCGAGGTTTCCATATAGCAGTAGACTACGTGTAGCTTGTAGATACGAAACGGCGTGGCATTTCAAAGGGTTCTCATTTCTCTAACATTCCCGCGTTAGGTTACGTGGATGAGGCTGTTGGTTCATTCTTGCATCCCATGTCCGTGTTTGTTCCCCTTGTTCTTGTGTAGAGCAGTTTCTCCTATATACAAATCTTCGGACAGTCAATATTCTTACCCAAACTACGGTACATCACTGAGAATTAGTGAGCAAACCAATCTCGACTCCCAAGTCTCTGTTTTTCGTAGACACCTAGATGTATTCGACAGTAGAGTTAGACATAAAACATAAATTTGAACGCCTATGACCATGCAGTAGTGACTGTATCGTACTATCCGAGGTTTATACCCAGCCAATAATAACTCCAAAACTCAACGCTAGTTCTTATGCTGATTATGTGTTAAGCCATATAAACTCCAAGGCCAGCTGCAGTTTTATTTTCGCCCCTCGTCGCTTTCATCTCCAGGTCGCGTTTTTCTACGATGCCTGGGGGATAGAGGGCGACGGGGTTGTTTCGCGTCAAGACGGCCTTCTAGGCCTGTCAGATACTAGCTCATCATGTCGTTTACGTCAAGGTTTTGCCGAAAAGCTCGTGTAAACACTCTCTGCTGACGTGTCGTTCAGCTTTAGATGCATAAGATATTTTGTCTAAGCAAAAGCACCAATAACAGACATGCCGATAGCTAAAGCATGTTAGTTTGAGGTTTGGGCATTATCGCAGAGGAGACAAATACCGCCTAATATCACCCACGTAAAGGCCATTTTCTTCTCCTTGGTAGTCAATACGTGGTTAGATTCCTCGGATAGGAAATCTTCGGCTAGTAGATCCACGAGAGCGGCGTAGATCAGTAGACCGGATGAGCTATCGAGTTGTAAGTGACTGTGAGTCTTTAGACCTCTATGTGGACAAGGTTTCAATCCTACATTGCGTTGAAAACTCCGACAATGATGAGCCCGAATGCGCTGTTTGGATCGTAGGTGTTGCGTGTTGCCAGTCCGATAGCCTGGCCGATAGGGGCCGTAGTGCCAAATGCGAAAACCAAGAGCCATGGCCGGACTTAGAGTGAAACGTTAGTATTATTTTCTTGGTTTTTTTCCGTTCTGCCTTCTTTTGTGGATGTTTTCTTGGGATGAGGAAGGCCCTAGTGGCCCAAGGGGCTGCTGGGACAGAAACTCGGCCGAGTGTAGAGAGATGTAGTTGTCGATGACACGTCTGAGTGCACGAAGAACGGCTTGATGATTACTCACTGCTTCCTTTGGGATATGGTACAGCTGCTATACGCGAGCCCAGCCCGAGACCCTCAAACACCTGATGGAATATAATGGCAATGAGTAGCACGATAAATCCATCGATCGTAATGGAGACCGTAATGCCCACGAAGACCGAGTGGAAAAGAATTCCGCCCTCGAGGAGTGTAATATTCACTGTGTCATTCATCGTCAGCATAGTTCTCCTGTTAGTTGAGCAAGAGATCATGAAAATCACTTACTGTTCATCTTTCTGTATACAAGTGGGTCCACTTGGCTTTCTACGTCCTCCGTGGCTGTTTCACTCACCACGACCTCTCTTGGTTCGCTTGTCTGTACCTCCTTTTCTGTGGAGTTTGACATGTCTGTCTCGAAGCTTCCATGGGTGGAAGATCTCCGTGGCCTCGGGGGTGGGACAGTTGCAACGGTTGTGCCAGCATTGCTAGGTTGTTCTTCAAAACCTCGGGCGCCACCATGGGAGTGCCCCCCCATTTTATTGTTCATCCACATCTCGATGATGAATAAACTAAAAAGCGACGCCATCATGATAATTCCTGGAAGAGGGGGATACTGAACGATAAAGAAATCTGGCAGGCATGGGTTCGACAGGCTAAGCCATGCTGTGGGAAGAAGCTGTCGGACAATTATAATGAATGGGCGTCGCCAAAAGTTGAGGATTGTACAACTTACATGGACGAACGCCGTTGCTATTAGTACACCTGTACCGAAATGCTTACAGGCGAAAAATACTTTAGTTGGAACTTTGAGCCATCTGACCTTCTTGGCCACGACTGGGAAACCAGCCCCTGAAGAACGATGAAGGAATTAGCGAAGCGTCATTTGATCGGGTGCAAGGCCTTTCCCATACCAAAAATCGAAGCGGCTAACACGAGGACTATGAAAAAAGGGGGGTTAGCAGCTACACAACGCTTTATTCAAACGTCACTATTTGTAGTCCAAATACTAACAGAGGCCCAGTGTGTGTAGTCCAACATCATATTCTCCCACCTTGCTACCACTACCACACACTGGCTTTTCTATATCGGTTGCCATGTTGCTAGAAAGACGCTTTTTTTCTCCGGTCTTGGGATGAAATATATAAAATAAAAAGTTTATGAGTCGAGAGCCGGCGAGGAGGGACAACTTGTGTCGCCAGCGGCTTTTGATTCGGAGAAAAGCTATCCAGAGAAGCGATCTCCTTAATATTGTGTGGATGTCTGAAGTCCAGGAAAGGACAGCAAAGCCGTCTATTTCATTGTATATATACACATTGATCCGACTCTCTACCGGTGTTCTGATCGCCAGTGTCAATGCTATTCTCGCCGTGTATTGTGGGTATCGAATGCTGTTAAGTGATCTCCGCTCCAACTCCTCTCGAGTGTTCTTGGCCAAGACACAGCAAGTCAAGCGATGAGACATTATCAATCGTGGCCTGGTGGAGTCGACGTCTAAATGGAAGAAGATCACGACGTTCTTTAGCCTCGTAGGTCAGGGATGCCATCTCACAGCTCTTGGACGTTGAAACGCACATCCGTCTGCAGTTGCGTCGGTCGAATGAGAGCCTAGGTATCTAACATGGGTTGGGTGTCTAGTCATGTGTCTAGTCATGTATGCAGCTCGAATGAGCGGCTTAATACTGTATGCAGCCAATCCGAAAATGAAGCCGATACTAGCGACAGCCCCGTTCTCTTTGTCACAGACGAGGACCCCCAAGCCGCTTGTCACAATATCGGAAAATTATTTGTCTAGAAGTGTCATTAGTGATGATGGTAGCGGTAGGTACGGGCAGTACTACGGGTTAGCATGCGAAATCACACTGAAAGGAAGACTTGCGGAGCACATACGACGCCAAGGGCCTCCATGTCGTGACAATATCCTAGCGCATAATATGAATAGAATATGCCGTCGTTCGCAGGTAGCCGCGGCCGCACCGAGAGGCTCCCTTAGTCAACAAAGCTCATTAGAATACAAAGTCTGGATACCGAGCCGCATTGCGCCGGGTGGAAGTCTTGGCAGCTTGCAATACCTGGTATGTGTGCGTAGTGCTTTGACCTCAGGGTTGCGTTTAGCTGCCGGGCTAAGGTAAATGCATTACCTACCGTGGCGTATGATACAACACAACCGCTCGGAAGCCAGATAATCCGCCTATTTTTGATCCGATCTCAGGCCGCGGAACTCTTGGCTTAAAACCGGTATTAAGAAAATTGCAAACATTTCATGCTTGTATCTGCATAATGTTATGATGGAGAAACGCTGGCGATCCTCTCACTTTCCGGCAAGGTAAATAAATGTACTTAGTATGCGTACGACGTAACAAGGACACCTTCCAGGTTAGTCTATGGGCTTTGTGAGTAGTATTATAGTGAGTCCATCCCCGTGCCATGATATTATCTGCTCACGACATTGCCATTGCCGGTTTTCCAGAGTGATAGAAGACAGATGCACACGCTTTCTGGACAAGAGACACATGGAGTGTCCTTGTTTTATTACCGTAGTGGGATCTACAATGGGACATGCATGGAACTGATCTACGATGTGGAATGATACAACCCAACCGTCCCTACATACGTGTACGCCATGCTAGAAGGCCATGCCCTGAATGGCTGCTCCTCTCGAGCGCCACTCACACTACCATAAAATAGGTATCCAATAAATCTAGCTGGTTTTCCCAACAAAACCATACGTCATGGCAATGAGATAATCAATCTGGTGTTGTTAGACACACCGATGAATATATTACTAGAGAGACTGTGTGGTTACTCCTATCCCCTCAACCCTCATCGTGTCTTACCCCGTTTCATTTTGTATTTTCATGTTTATGCTTTTATCCTCCTTATTACGACAAACCCAGGTATATATCTGACCATGGCTTCAATGCACATCACACCCCAGGATATAGGTGTGTAACTCTAGTTCTGCGTATGGTTTTGGAGT
This sequence comes from Xylaria sp. FL1042, assembly GCA_022495085.1. Lineage (NCBI taxonomy): Eukaryota > Fungi > Ascomycota > Sordariomycetes > Xylariales > Xylariaceae > Xylaria > Xylaria sp. FL1042. Next base: position 77,564 of record MU380289.1, read on the forward strand.
ACTCCCCAACAGTTTGCAGGATAATGTGCATAGTATCCTACCACCTGCACCTGTCGTATCAGATTCTATACTTCCAGGTCGGCTGATACTGGTAAAAGAATGTATTAGTCAAGCGAGCAAGCCAACGGTGTCTCAGGCCCATGAACCTGCAGCACCATCGCTGCAGGCCGGAAGATTAGAGCGCGCCCGCGGATCTCCTGAATCGTCCTGCCTGCATGATCAGCAGCGTGCCGAAGCCGACCCCGTAGACCCTTTAGATCTTGGTCGTCACTGCCGCGGCAATGTTACGAGGCGCCAGTTAAAAACCGACTACCCCGATGGCGACCAAGGGAAACTCAAGAAATTCTACACTCATCAGAATAGGCTCATAGATCAGTTCCTGGGGGCCCAAGATGAAGCGCGCCTGCAAGTCGAGGAGGACGCCCGTATGGCACCCAGGATTAAATTTGCCGTCAACGCCTCCTTCGCGGTCAACTCTGGGCTCTTCGTCATCCAGGTGTATGCTGCTGCATCGACGGGGTCCCTATCGGTAAAGTGGTCCACTAGTTCGGCACCTCCTCTCCATCGCGTCTATTAATACCGCGCAAAGCTCTTTGCCACCGCTGCCGACGCATTTGTCCGTAGTTGCATCCCCCGCACCAAGGGAATTTGTTTAACATGTATCCAGGTCGATCTCGTCTCGTCTTTTATCATTTGGATAACCTCTCGTGTGGCTGCACAACCCAGCGTATACAAGTACCCAGTGGTGGGTTTGTCTGCAAAACACATGTTGATCAGACGGGTTACTAAATAGCGTAATAGGGCCGCACAAGAATCGAAACGATCGGCATCATTCTCTTCTGTTCACTACTGACTACGGTGGCCGTTGAACTGCTCGTAAGTTGCTAGCACAAATCCGGGCCGCTCCCGATATTCGGCGTCTCCAATCTAAATGCCGAGGAGTATAGATCGAGTCCATAAGAACCCTTGCAGCGGGGGGCCGGGATTCAGAGCCGCTTCAGATCATACCCTTGACGTTCGTGGGTGTAGCGAGTATGTACATCCGTGAGAGGGGAAATATGTCGAAGGCGGCGCTAACGGCGGTGTCTAGTCCTTGCCAAAGGCAGTCTGATGTGCTATTGCCTCTTTTATCGCAGGTATCCATCGGTCCATGTCTTCTTCGTGAGTCCATACCAGTTCGTGGTAAAAGACCATAGACTGATCATTGGGTAGATTGACCACCGGAACGACGTTGTCGTCAACGCTTTCGGGTTAACGTTATCCATCATAGGCAACCGCATTGCCTGGTTTGTGGATCCGATAGGCGCCATCGTCATTGGTCTTCTAATTCTATTCTCATGGGTGTCCAACGCGTTTGAGCAGGTGTGGCTTCTCGTGGGTAAATCGGCGCCCCGAGACTTCATCTCTAAGCTTATCTATCTCACCATGACACATGACTCTCGTATACTCAAGGTTGACACGGCAAGTCAGCACCGAAGTGCATACATATACATATATACGACCATACATGGGCGTATGGTTTCAATGCATTAGCTAATGATACGCAGTGCCGAGCGTATCACGCCGGTCAACAATTTTACGTCGAGGTCGACATCATCATGGACGAGGACACGCCGCTGAAGATCTCGCATGATGTTAGCCAATCGCTCCAGAGGAAGTTTGAAGGTGTGTGGTTATCCTGGTCTCAATCGTCTGACGGCTGGAGAATTAAACATGAAGCAGGCTTGAGCAATGTCGAGCGAGCATTTGTTCACGTTGATTATGATTGCGACCATGATCCTTACGAGGAGCATAAAAGGCTTTACAAGGTCGAGACTGAAAGCCGAACTCTGAAGAACAGATTGCTGTTTTGGCGAAATCAGTAATGAGCCGCTGCAGAAGATCAAACAGGAGGCTGCAGCGAATTGGCAGGAGGTGAAGTAAGTGTACCTATTAGCGTATGTAAATAAATGTGTGCATGTGAGCAATGGAAGGAATAGGATAGGATGAGAGGGAGCAAATGACAATAATGATTATGATGAAGGCCACGATGTAAATACTACGGTTCATTGAAACATCGTTACATAAGAAGGAGCTGTTGATGTGCACTACCTATACATCTACATAAGGAACGTGCCACTAAGGTACCTCCTGCAGGCACAATAATTAGATACTTAGCATGCATATAGATACCTCGGGTAGGTACCTACCTACTTAAGTATGTAACTTACCTAGGTAAGGTTTTGCATACCTACCAGGGAGGCAGGTACTGGTAGGTACGTAGCTACATAGGTACATATATCTAATCGCCAGTCGCTAATCGGTGTCTTCTGATTGGACTTACTTACTTACTTAGTAGGTACCTACATAAGCTCGTACGATGTCGAAAAGCCATGCATGAACTCCTCCCTCCTCCCTCAGAGAGCCTCTCGGTGCTCGACCACCAGATGCCAAAATGTCATTCCTGATCACCAGCGTGCGCTTGGTGCCTTCCGGGCTGCCGAGCGCCAAGTTCCTCTGCCACCAATGCCTCGGCCAGCGGTCGCAGACAGTACCATCGCGCACCCTGCAGTCGTTGCGACAATCCCGCCGCCATGCCACCACAACGACGGCGACATCAGCGACGTCGGCATCGACGCCATCAGCGACGAAACGACTGGCGCTCTCGCCTACTTTCTTTAGTACGGCAACTAGCCGGATTGCCAAACTCTCGAGAAGCACCAGCCTCGGCTCCAATGCGGCCATGAGCACGACGACACAGACCGCTGCCGGCCACCAGCTACCGAAGGGCTCATTCCCGGAAACGACGAGCTCCAAGTCGGTCGCCTACTGGCTTCTCGGCAGCGCCGCTAGTGTCTTTGGCATCGTCGTCTTTGGCGGCCTCACGCGCCTGACGGAATCCGGGTATGCACACCATTCATTCCAAGACATCATCACATGAGACGACACGAGACGAGATGAGAAGAGATGAAGGCTTGCTGACTCGGTATTCCCTCTCTCTTTTCCCCCTTCAACAGCCTCAGCATCACCGAATGGAAACCCGTCACCGGCTCTCTCCCGCCCCTGACCCAGCAGCACTGGGAGGCCGAATTCGAAAAGTACCGCGCGTCGCCCGAGTTCAAGATGCTGAACTCCCACATGGACCTGGCCGAGTTCAAGAAGATCTACTTCATGGAGTGGACCCACCGCCTCTGGGGAAGGCTGATCGGCCTCTCCTTCGTCCTTCCTACCGCCTACTTCATCGCCCGTCGCCGCGTCTCCGCTCGCATGGCTTGGTCCCTCGGCGGCATATCCGGGCTTATCGGTTTCCAGGGCTTCATCGGCTGGTGGATGGTGAAGTCGGGTCTTACGGATGACTTGTTCGCCCCTGGTTCGCACCCGAGAGTAAGCCAGTACCGACTCACCGCCCATCTCGCTACCGCTTTTGTGTGCTACTCTTGGATGCTACTTGCTGGCCTCAGCATACTCAGGACACGCCGGTTCTTGGCCAACCCCGCCGACTCGATGAAACTGCTCGAAGCATTGAGGCACCCCGCCATGGTTCCCTTCCGAAGATCCGTCGCTACTCTCACCGCACTTGTCTTCACCACCGTGCTTTCTGGTGCTCTTGTCGCCGGCCTCGATGCTGGTCTGATCTACAATGAATTCCCTAAAATGGGACTTGGGCTGACACCCCCAGCCTCGGAACTGTGGGACAAATTCTACTCGCGCAGGAAAGACGGTTCTGACTTGTGGTGGAGAAACATGCTGGAAAACCCAAGTTTGGTCCAGCTCGACCACCGTATTCTCGCGACTACCACTTTCTGCTCCATTCTCGCCCTGTTTGCATATGCTCGGAGAGGCCGGATCGCCGTCGTATTACCTAAAGATGCTCGCAAGGGCGTTACTGGCCTCGTCCACCTCGTCTGTCTCCAGGCTGCTCTAGGGATCAGTACCCTCATCTACATGGTACCTATCCCGTTAGCTGCGGCACATCAAGCCGGTGCCCTCGCATTACTGACGGGAGCTCTTGTGCTTGGGCAACGATTGAGGATTCCCAAATCCACCCTTCGCCTAATCCAGAAGAAGCTAGCAGCCATACCCAAGTAGTGAAGTCTCTTCGTGTATCCTTTGTACATTTATACCTGCTATAGAAGGCATCGTGTGTACTATATAAACAAAATATAGAATCTCTGTTCAATACCGATCAATACATGTCTCCATATGAGGGAAGCTTGGTTAATGGTTTAACGGCTGACTCGAGAAATGACCAATAATATCCTCCTTTTCCACAAGCCTATGTAGCGCGTGCAGGGCAGAGTACATGGCAGATATTTGTGGCAGTATTATTACAAAAGATTAGAGTGCGATTATGCTGATGCTGCTTTGGGTGCATAACGTGCGTCATTTTCGCAATGAGCATGTAGTATGAATCAATATGCCAAGACATTTCGCGAATGCAACATGCGTGGAGAAAAGGCTCGAGTCTGATTACGACATGAGATAGATACAACTATCCACTTTCTTGTTGCTCTCAAACCCCCAGGAAACCTCGTTAGTATTCGGATTTCGGGTAGGCGCTCTAAACAATCGAAACTATTGCGATTTTGGAACAGTGTTGTAAGTCAGCAAAGCAAGTCGTTTGAGACGCGGCGACCGCTCCATTGTTAGCAATGAATCCATACTTGGGGTAGCCTGTCTTTACTATATATTTGGCCACACGATGTTCTTGCTAGTTGCGGATCGGAGAAGACGAAGAATCTGGTGCTATGGAGTTGAGATTCGTGCTGTGTGCTCATAGTAATTACCTACTACACCAAATTTAGGACATTAGGCCGATAGTACTATAGTAGATGTGTGTATAGTAGTACGTCGGATATCTACGTATTATGCTAAGTGAGGGTGAAGAAATAATCCTCGACTTTGGCAGCATGGTATACACTAAATAACAAGTACTTAGCCCAGCTCAATTTGGCGTGCACAGTGTAGGACGATGAACCCGGTTACCTCTGTTATACATTATCCTTACTACATAGTAGGGTAAAAGTAACACTACATGTCAGCTCGAAGGTCAATACCTCTTGATTTCTGCATGTTGCAGCATCACCCGATTTGCCGAGCCCAGCACCCCTAAGGCACGAAGAAATGAGCCTCGAAGAATAAGGTAATGGTAAACTCAGCGTCTATACGTACGTGTTGTTGCCCCGGTGGTCGTCCTTGGACTCCTAATGTTTATCCACTTCTCGAAAGTTAATTTACTCCATACTCTTTTTTTTTTCTGTTCAACTGAACGTTTTTACCAGCTGTATTTATACTGGCCTCTTTTCCGTTGCTCTGGACAGTACTCTGGAGTAGCATAAGGATTTGAATCCTAGTTATCCTTGCTGATCAATTATTTACCACTACCTTTATGTCTGCGCTGCAGCTGAACCTCTGACGAATAGAAGAGACGGCCGCGGCGTCTATTAAGCCACAACGGTCGCCCCTTGGAGTGAACCCCCTGACAGCACATGACCTATCTGAGGAGATATCATGCAGGCCTTCTATATGCCTCAGAAAAGCTCAACTGGCCGGGTAAGAAAGAGCGCCTAAATAATTCAAATATGGGTTGTAAGACATTGCAGGAGCCATTTCCATAGTTAGTCATGGTCTCGATCGATGTTCTCTCAGCACGCGCGCCCATCCTTTCGTAGAACGCCATCAGTCCACCATGAGCTTTGGAGTGAGCTTTGGTGATGTTGTACTAGCATCTACACTGGCCTGGAGAGTATACAAGGCTTGCAAGGATTCCGACGAAAGCTTTCGGCGGTTATCTGGCGAAGTCGCGTCACTCCACTTTGTTCTCAAAGAGACAGAGGACTACTTGGGCGAGTTCTATGATTTGGACGTATCACGTATCAATCAATTTCAGATCCTAACAACTGGCTGCCATGATACACTCAAGGACCTAGAGGGGTTAATGCAATCTTAGAACAACCTTGGAACACAGGTTCAGGTACGTAGGTGACAACATAGTTTCCGATATTGGTGGTTTTGATTACTATCGTCGTTGCCGTATTATCCATGATTGTCGATGCAAGATCTGCCATCAAATTCGTGATAGTTAGAAAGAAGTTCCTAATTGATTAGGTAGAGAACTTAGGATCGCTTTCGCTTCGGGTTCCAAGATCTCACGGATATTAGGTCTCGGCTTGATGAGTAGAAGCAACCGAAGGTCTTTGCGTCTCTTCTAGCTATGACCTAGGATGCAAGCCTGATACTCCGCTCAGTCCCCAGGCCCTGAATATTCTTCATGCCGCCAAGGTGCCTTACAGAATGACTCATTACACAACATACTGACGCTATCTGATGTAGTTAGTAACGTGACACTTTTAACCGCTTTCAATAGTTCTCTGATCAAGTGTGTTGACTACTCATGATACTTGAGCTTCTTGGCTTGGAGCTAACTTCTTTGGCTAGTTCCTCTACAATCCGAATGGAGAAACGACTCAACAAATTATTCTGCGAAGTCCGAGCCGGCCATAGAGAAGGTTCCGTTGTGACGACGCCTGGCGTAGCCGAAACGATCGGGTCACCAGACATCTGGCAACAACTACGGCGAGAGCTCGAAGATGTTGAAATTAGCCCTGTCGTGGTGGAAGAGAACTACGAGTACATTGCTCAGTCGATCAAAGCCGCCTTAGCCCAGGGCCTAATGGATGAAGAGGACCCGACCGAAGTGGATCGTCCACGGCATCTGCCAATGCTCGCAGACTCCGGGTACGGAGGGAGCCCCGTCTTCTCACCCGCTGTACTCGCTGTCGCGCATAAGGAATTCGAGGAAGAGTTCCGGGAGAAACAGACAAACAGGCTGATCTTGAAACCGCCCATAATTGATGTCGTGGACCCCTCGACCAGAAAGAGATCTCTGACAGATCCGACAAGACTAATCAAGAAAGTTATTCGTAAAGAACACGGGCATAATCGAGGCAGCAAGCGATGGTGACATTAAGAAAGTCGCCAAATTCTTGAGCCTTGGTTGTAATGTCAATGCGACAGAGCGATTGGGGGTAAGCGCGTTAGCATCTTCTTCACGTGTCCTTGCATGACTCGTTCGCTCCTTTGCGCTCTTTCGCTACTACTATTGCCTTTTTCTCTGTCGTGCCTAGACCAACATGATACCGAAATAGCAAGGTGAGTGGTAAGCGACCTTACTAGAGTGCACATGCGCTGGCGTATTATGGTTGGTTTTGAGCTGACGATCGTCATCAAAGCTCCATGTGCAATTGAGAGTGGAACAATACAGGACTACTAAGTACAGTGGTACCTACATAGTACGGCGCAGTACAGAGGTGGTAAGAGTAAGTAATTCCCAGGACTCACAAATTATAGAGTGTACTAAGTAATAGTATCCTGGACTACGGAGTACCTAGTGTGAATCATTAATAGAATGGGGTTTGTCAAAGGTCGAGCTAGAGAAATGTGTGTGTGTGTGTGTGTGTGTGTGTATATACTATGTATGGACAACACACATTCATGTTAGGAGGGAGATGTAATAATAACAGCAACAACAACAACAACAACAACAAAAACAATGCTACATTTACCTACATGATTGATTACATACGCATCACCCGCAACGCAACGCAACATATTTATCGAAAGAGTGGCAGGAAAACACCATATATAGCTAGAATCAGGAATCAGGAACCAGGAACCAGGGACCAGCAATCAGGAACCCAACGGCCGGTACTTGGGTTTACTGCTTTGGGTTAAAACTCGTGCCGTTTCATCGTAGGGCTGTAGAAGTACATACATAGTAGGCAGAAGGCAAGGTGGCAAGGTGGCAATGCCCATGCACCGCCCTTGCAGCAGCGGCGTGGTGGAGAGTGTGGTTAATTATATCTTGCCATGCTCCATGTCTACTCCACCAACGTGGTCAGTGCCGTTCCACTCGACGAGGGCACTGAGAGGAGACGAACTGATTCCATTTGCTGGACCATTTCTCGACTGATAAGCTATACTCTGTCTGTCTTCCTGATCTTACCGACATGATGCTAGACTAGGGCTTAGCTAATGTGTAGGATTTTACGGACCACCAATTGTCTGTACTCCGCGCCTCGTCAATTCCTCCGTCGCCAAACAGGAGATTGCTGCGCACATGGGTCTCCTGTTAGTACCTATCAATAGTGGAGGCTGACGTGCTGATGAAGCAAAACCCACGTATATAGCCCTTACACCGAGTCCTACGAAAGAAATAAAGATAAAGTGATGACGTTGAAGAGGGCAGGAGAGTCTCAACTAGAGAGGTGTCTAATCAATGCTTGCTGAGCTTCTTGTTCGACACGTAGATACCCCCGGGGCTCAGTGAAGTAATGGATAGCGATCTTACATTATATCGTGCGTTTTTGAAAAATGCACCACAAGACCCTTTCTTGCCAAGAGAATCGAGTTATGGACCGAGTTTTCTCGACGATTCCGCATGTCTCTGCTCTCTACAGCTAATCCAACAGGACAACGGCGGCAGCGGCGACAACAAGAGCAATAAAAACAGCAAGAACAGTAATAACAGAAAGAGGGCGGATGGCAAAGATGCAGCTTGGCAATGCATTGGGAACCAGACACAAGGGGTATACGAGGTGACCACGGGCAAATGGTTCGAAAGTCTGCACGGCGGTCGCACCGTCGACCTCCCAGTTGACGACGCCTCGAACGGTCCAGATACGGGCAAGGCCTTAACATGGGATTCAGGCAAGAACACATTTGTGGATGCCGACCTGGAAAACCTTACACCGTATGACAGAGCATGCACCGGTGTTAATCAAACCACTTTCTCGACGGCATTCTATGGAGCGATTGCCGAAAAGGAGGCCGGTGACGACCTGGTGTCTGCTGCGTCTTGCTGGCGGCCAGATGGAGTTCCCGTTACAATCCAGAATGTGACTTCTTGGACTTCTACTGGTTGCCCATCAGGCTTCCTATGTTTGTCCCCTCCCCCAAGATTCGCTGAAGCCTACACACTGCTAATAACATGCAGGCACAAACAACACGGTTAACTCACTCCCACAGTACTGCCCACCCATTACCGAGTGCCAGACGTCCAGATTGTCGGGGGAGGTTTGTCAGCTTGGCGGCGTGAACATTGGCATGGGCCCCTTCGAACCGGTCGTCTGCCAGGAAGGGTTTTACTGCCCTCCTGAATTCGGCGGACGCAAGACTCTGCCCTGTCCAGCCGGGACGTATTGCCAACCTGGAGCGCCAACGCCAACGCCTTGTGCCCTGGGAAGTTACTGTCCCGAAAAGTCTACATACCAGGTCTTCATAATACCTCTCATAATTCTGGTGGCCCTAGACGTGATCATTGTTGTATCGCTTGTTTGGTATCTCGTACATAAGAGGTTCCGAAGTAGCAGGGAAGCGCATGGCTTGGTTAAACCGAAAGGCCTTAGTGCTATCTCGGCGAGCATGACTGGGTACAAAGAATTGCCTGACGAAGCAGATCATGACCACGAATTATTGCCGATGCATGCAACATATATGCCGCCAAGGATGGATGCTTGGACTGGATTCGAAGCTGCGCTTGATATACCAATACCTGTAAACCCTGATGATACACAGGACTACGATCACGGCTTGACGCCCGAGCTTCGAGCATTCGTCGACTCGATGCGCAAGGCAACGGATGCCTCACAATTCGGCCTTTCCTTCACCTATACTAACTTGAGCTTCCAGCCCAAAGGTTCTCCCAAGCCTATTCTCCAAAACGTCACTGGGTCTATACAACGAGGCTCCCTTACGGCCGTCATGGGTGGTTCCGGCGCCGGAAAATCTACCTTTGTTAACGTACTAATGGGCAAAACTACCAACACTGGAGGGCTGGTCACTGTTAATAATATCCCGGGGAAAATAAAGAGATATAAGAAGCTCATCGGCTACGTGCCGCAAGATGATATCGTTCTCCCTGAACTTACGGTCTACGAAAACATTCTACATTCCGCGAGAATCCGCCTACCACGAACATGGTCGAGCGCCAACATCAAAGTTCACGTGGACTCCGTAATCGACTGCCTAGAGTTGTCTCATGTGCGCAACTCCCTAGTCGGAAGTATCGGGAAACCAGTCATCAGCGGAGGACAGAGAAAGCGCGTGAGCATCGGAATGGAATTGGCTGCTGCGCCCATGGCCATCTTCCTCGATGAGCCTACTAGCGGACTCGACGCCACGTCAGCATCGTCGATAATGCGGACACTAAAAGCAATTGCACGGCTCGGGATTTCTGTTATTGTAATCAGTAAGTAATATTTGGACAACAACGCTGGATTTCGGTAACGCTCAACGACACCAACGATTACTGTCGGGTCGAAGATCACGCTGTCCTGAGTGTTTCCTGGCGTTTCAAAATTTATATATGATATGAACTCAGGATAATGATTGCTAATCCGAACGATGTAGTTCATCAACCGAGGATGGAAATTTTCGAGATGCTTGACGAGTTGATACTCTTGGCCAGTGGCCAGATCATATACGAGGGTGGTGAAAACGGGGTACAGCAATTTTTCGAGAACGTTGGATTTCGATTTCCGGAGCATTCCAACACTGGAGATGTCATAACGGACATCATTACCGGCAATGGTCGGACCTACAAAAAGGCGGGCGATATCTCCAAGGAGGCCTTGATAAGTCACTGGGCTAATTCTCGCCAAAACGCTGCTATCAAGAGCCGACACGAGTCTCTCCAACCCGACAGAGCCTCCATCGCTAAGACGACAACTATACACCGAGAATTACTTAAGCAGCGAGGAGCCCCACGGTGGAAGCAGGGCTGGCTCTGCTTGAGGCGTGCTATGCTTCAGCAATGGCGCACAAAGTCGACCTTTTGGTTTGAAATGGGTTTGGCATCGCTGTCGGGGATATTGCTCGGTCTCGCCGAGAACAGCAAGGAGGGCATACTTTTCAAGGGCATATATAACAAACCGTTCGACATCCTATCTATTGCCACGGATATCTCGTCCGTTCCGGAACTCGCACTGCTAACGGCCATTGCCATAGGCCTGGTCTCGGGTGCCCCCGGGGTCAAAGTCTTCTCGGAAGAGATGCTGCTCTATCGCCGAGAAGCTGAGGCTGGCCACTCACGAATCGCTTACTTCCTAGCTAAAAACTTGTCTGTCGTGCCTCGCATGGTCTTTGCATGCCTGCACTTCTCAACCTTAATCCTAATACTTTCCGTGCCCATCATCCCCTGGGGTTACGCCTTCATAACGAACCTTACATACTTCTATTGCATCTACGGGCTAGCAAGTGTAATGTCAAGTAAGTCTCATTATGGCAATTCTTTTCTCCTTCATCTCCCCTCCCTCGTGCATCGAGGGGGAAAAAAAAGAGAGGGTTTTAACCTCGGCTATTATAGTGATCGTGAAAAGGGAGGATGCCCCTCTCTTCGCGACCATGATTAGTCTAATTGTCGGTATCCTCTCGGGAGCCGCACCGCCCCTCTCTAAAGTCAAGGAATGGCATTTAGAATGGCTCTGGAGGCTGTCTCCAGGCACTTGGCTTGCTGAGGTCTACTTTGGACAGATGATTGAGCCCTTGAGGTACCTTTACGACGTGGACTTGGCTGCGCGCATTGCAGGATTCAGCCTCCACGAGCTCTGGGCAAACATACTGGTGTTGCTCTTGATTGGGACTATCTATCGTCTAATCGCATTTGTTGGCTTGCTGGCGGGGAAGCGTCTGCGTGCCTAATGGGATCATTTCATATTAGTGTTTTGACACGGAGATGGAAGAAGTGGCTGGATGCATGGCATAAACAAAAGTACACAGAATATTAGACTGCGCGCTATACATAGTGCTAACCTAAGATGAGTAGAGATATCGAATACCCAAGATTTGAATTCAAACTTCACTTTCGAAAAAACTAGGACATTTGACATCACCTTGAGGAAGCACGAAGTAATGATCACCACTCCCCATAGTCTCAATATGTTCTAGAGCTATCTGTCTACTACCGACCATTAATCCAATCCCGAGTAAGCTGCTTCTTGAGGGCCTGTGACGGAATAGTTTTTGTGAGAAGGCGTGAGTGGCCCAATCAATGTATTGGATGGGTGATAGGTATGTCGAATATGTAAAGGCATTGAAAATGTATTTGGTTACAAGTATGCAACCCATTTCAGACTACCTATGCAGCAGATAGATAGCCTCGGCAGTCGGTGGCATGACGTACAGATGCGACCCCAAAGCTACCAAGTCATCTGTGCGGGCTGAGTTGTGCCCTGTGTCATGTCCTGTCAGCTGCGACAGTAAATTGCGCTGTTGGGAGAGACATTCTGGTCGCAGACCGTCGTGGATGACTGATTAGATCTACCTATGCGGATGTCTTCCCGCCACGCTTCCAAGTTTCCGACGTACCTTAGTGCTCCAGCTGAGATTGGTACTAAATGTTACTAACCTGGCCAGTCAATGTCGGAATTAACTGTGCCTTCTTTCTGCGATCATTTATTATGCGCCACGGAATCCTGTCAAAGTCTGAGTAGCGTTTTTTCTTTATTTCTTTCCTTTCGCTTTCTTTGTCTCTCGGAATATCCATCCATATTTGTTTCAGCTCACTACGCGAAGGAATAGCAACGGCCGACAGCGCGACCACACCATCCTTGACGCATCGAGCCCTAAATCTTGTAGTAAAGTCCTAGCCGGGATTCGAGACTTGCGAAACTAGACCATCCATCGGCATTGTTGGTGCCGGTGTTTCTGGACTTCGCTGTGCCGACATCCTCCATCGCACGGATTCAGGGTGACGATCATTGAAGCAAGGGATCGAATTAGGGGCAGGGTACGCCATATGCACCGAAGACGCATGACTTCGAATGAAGAGAGTAACCTGACGCCACAAGCTGTAAATATGCCAATCCGACTCCCTAGGTTACGTAGTTGATATGTCTGTCCAGATGACTCTCACCGAGACCTGAGCATGACTAACTAGAGACATTCATAGCGGTCCGAACCGTATTCATACGTAGAACAGTGGTGAGATCCATCTAATCTGGAAACTCGCGTTGGAGACGGGCACATCTCTGCATCATTGGAATGAGCGGCAGCCTATTTACGACTCTACGGGCTTACCCTTACCAAATGATCAAGCGGACAGACTTTTCTCTCTTCTATGGAAGATTATTAGCGAGGCCTTTGGAACCAGTGCGGCTGCAAGCAAATAGGATAGCAGAAGGGGTATTCACTACGAGGAGTCGATGTATGACTTTGCGAGGAAGAGAGTAGGAGAACAGGTAAAAGAAGACAGTCAAAAGGAGCTCCTCATGTAGATGAGCGAGATGTGGGCTGCGTATGTAGGTGAGCCGGTGTGGAAGCAGAGCCCGAGGTTTGCCTGGATGGAGGAATGGTGTGGGTGAGGTAAGAGAACCTCTTAGACATGGGAACAGATGGCAAGTCGTGGCTGACCTTGCCCAGAGGAGATGTTTGTTGAATCAAGTTACTCAGCCATTCTGTACAAGATTTCCAAACCGGCCAGGGAGCAGGCCGGTATCCTTCTTCAGACCGAAGTTGTTTCTGTGCGCACACCAGAGCGAAGAACCCCATGACAGAAAGTAGAGGTAGCAACCGGCGATAGAGATACTTATCAATTTGACGGAGTCGTCATGACGACACCTTTGGGGTGGCTGCAGAAACATCCCGGCTGCTTTCATCCACCTCTGCCACCTAGAATAAGTGGCGCTATTGACAGTCTAAACCCGTCTCAGCTAGAGAAGGTTTTTATCACGTTTCCCTCCGCTTTTTATATATCTGATGCGAACGAGGATACTCTTCCCAGCTACACGAACTGGCTTACACTATCATACGTCGAGGGCCCGATGGCCACAGGAGGGCTGGAAACTTGCCTCCTTTTCAGGGCCCAACAAGCACCCTACCCTTTTATTCTACCTCTATGGTGACCGCTCGTGGTACATCATCAACTCCGTATATGGTAAAACCAGAGAGGAAAGGCATCATTTTCTTCGAGAAGGTTTTCACCCTTACTACTCCCGCCTGCCGGGGTTCCACGCGGAAGAACAGGCCTGTCATCCCAAAGCGATCCTCGCCGCCGAGTGGCTCAGGGATGATTTATGTGGTAATGGGAGCTATTTTAATTTTCAAGTTGGCATTGAGGACACTGACAAGGAAGTCCTCGCCCTTCGGGAGGGTTGCGCCGGGAGACGACTGTGGTTCTGCAAAGGGCATGTAGCTCCTTTGAAGAATGTGGAACGGTGGCTGCTGCATATCTGTCAGGCGAGGCGGCTGTGGGAAAGATTATTGGGATGTATGGCGATCACTTTGTGAAAGCCGCACAGGCGAAGACAATTTTGTCTAGCAAGCAGTCCAGCCGAAAGACGCAATATCCTAGGTCGGCGACGAGACGGTAAAAGAGAAGCATAACCTCGAACTTCGAAAGGCATCTTTACCTATTCATATTACAAGCCTGCATATGTAAAAAGAAAAGAGACTAAATGAAGCGTTTTGACTCCAGGTCGAAGTGCTTGCCCATTAACGCAATGCAGCCGATGCCTACATATTGGTATACATGAAAGCAAATTGAACATGAGCTTACATAGTAGGAAAGCGTTTTTTTTTTTTTTTTTTTTTAAATTCAAACAAACAAAGAAGGAATAAAGGAGGGAAGAGAAGAGGGGGGGGATTGAACGGAGTAGATAGGCAATGAGACCTGTAACAACATTACGGATAGTAATCGCACGTAGTATGTTGACGAACCAGTGTATACAATACCTAGGCTATGCAACCAAGGCTCCAGTAAAACTACGGGAAAGAAATGGTCACACGTGAATGAATCCCACCCTGTCATACACGCCAATAAGCAGTTGTACAGTCTACATGGACTCGATACCACGGAAAATGACGATACAGCTAAAAGTATGGTATGGCCCCAGCCAGCGCCTCGATCCTTGACGCCTCACGCGAAGAATTGTCTTGTCCACTGAATCTACTATGTATATTCATTATGCCGGGATCGCAGTATGGATGGGCCCCATTAACAATGAGGCTCTCCGACGTGGCGGTTATTACTACTCTATTGATGGGTGGCGCCAGGAATACCTACAACTCTTTCTCCCCGCGTCCAAGCCAAAGTCCAATATTGTGCCCTTCGTGTTCCAAACTTAGCTAATCAGTATTACAGTGAGGACTTTTTGGCGCTTAGTGGCAGCAGGCATATAACTCTTCGCCTAATTAAAGCCGAAATATAGCACCGATCTTCTATATGTAGTACATAAGTCTAATACCGACGTGTGCTTAGCAAAGAATTTCTAGACCATGGTTGTTCAGGATAGAGCATGCTTTGGTGCTCGGTGGCGTCGGGAATATAGACACTTCCCAGGCTAAAGCCGAAACATAGTGTGCTAATAAGGCGGAAGAGAAGAAACGAAGATTCTGACAAGCTAGTAAGCACCAGCACGACTTCATGATGACCTACGTAGTAGTGTTGATATATCTACATAAAACAGACATCCCTGCCGTCTCGTATACCCGCCTGTCTACCCAAGGTTGTAACATCAACGCATACATATATTCATATAATGGGTCTTGAATGCCGGCGAACGCAGAACACCTATACGTACTACCTAGGACGATTTGATACCACTCACTAATGACACCTCCTAGTCCGAAACAACAAGGTTCCTTCGTTGACGGCTAGGCAGAAATTTTGCGAGGCGTATATAAAACAGTCTAGCTCACAGATTGTTGGTTCGGAGATGTCGAGCGTGTGACCCTAAAAATACGCTGGGTCACAGAAGGATTTAGATCTTGAGGTTTCGCTAAAGCGTGCCGAGCCGCGCTAATGTATGCCAATGCATACCAATGGCTCGGCATTGGACTTTAGGGGCTCGGCACTGCCCGTTAGTGTACCTAGTATATACTACATCGCGTACCTATCCCTTTAATTGAAGGTCATGAACCAATTAAAATATAATAAAATCAGGTACTTGCCACCCCACATAAATTTGCCTGTGCTAGAGGTCACTACTTTTCTATTCACTTTGCCTAAAACAGTCTTCTTACAACAAGTTAGATAGACAAGAATTAAAGCTATTCCGAATATTGAATTACTTGGTGTACCTCTCATATAGCTCATATTAGCAGGGGTACTACGTAGTGTGGAACCAAAAACCCAGTTATTTTTGTCCCTGCGTTTTCATGGCGGTTAAAGGGATAGGGGGAGGCCTGAAGCTGGCACAGTGCGTATACCATTTGGTAGTATAGGGAACCCCACGAGCCATAGGGACCTACCTTATCAGTCAGTATGTCGTATCTGTCGTGTCCTTGGCTATTGCTTGTTTGAGAAGCGAACCATGAATTCCATCCCAAAAAAATTTTAAGGTTAAAAGGGTGGATAGTCCAAAGACGGCAGACGGTTGGAAGAAGGGCGTCTCGAGTGGTTCATGCCCGTGCCTACCGGACCCGTCTAGCATAACACAAAGTAGCCCGTAGTCTAGATACCTACCTACCTACTTAGGTACCATATCTATTGCCTTAACGCGCAGTAAATCAACAGGAGGTAGGTGTCTGCCGCTGCCGCGTTTGTAGTGTACAGTGTACCTAATGCAGGCGGGCGGGACGTTATCCCCAGATTTCGCCTACCAAATGCACTAACCTTGTCTAGTTAGTGACATATCTACTCAGTACCTAGGTTGTACTATATGTAGCTGAGATCGGACAGTTCTTATCTCGCAGCAGCATCAGAATAAATTACCTAATTCTTAGATACCTACACGTACTCCGTAGTGTTACGCTTTTTCGAGCGACAACAAACCACACCCATACCAACCTGCATGTATATGTATACATAAGTATCTCGTAAACATGTGTGACATGTCACATTCTAACACCAGCTCCACACCCCCTTTACATCTCCGGCACCTGCCTCGCCCGCCTGTGTTTCCTGGTGTCGATAAAGGTAGAAGAAGTTGGTATACCACACTAAAGGGGCCTGGACGCACACGTTTTTTTTCCTGCAGGAACAATGGACGCCTGTGACCCGGATTGCGAGCAGCTAGTGTAGTGTAATTACATGTAACACGACGCGTGCTGGCCGTGGACCCATCAGCAGCCTGGACTCGGCTCGGCCAAGCCGTACTGTATACCAACCTACTAATACTCGGACTACACTGCAGTGTTGTCCCTTACACAATTCCGCCTGCTCTTGGTTGGGTTGGGTTGGGTTGGGTTACCTTCATTCCAACTCCACAAGGGGCTGAAAGAGATTACTTACCACATTCTCTGCTCACTCCCAAGCAGCACCCAAGCATGACCATATCCACCGCTCATCTCTTCAGGAGGGTCGGGTCCACCGATGTAGCACACACGTCCAACACTATTCAGGCCATGGACCAGTCAGCAGCCAAGATAGCCTAGTATAGGATGGGAGAAGTTTGGCTAAACTGATATGTCCAGTGTCCAGTGTCCAGTGTCCAGTATCCAGTATCCCGTATGGTGGTACGTGCGGCCTCCCTCACTGGCCTCCTCGCTCTTTGTCCGCTCATTGGTGCCCTAGCAGCCGTGGATTATCTCCAACGCCTGGAGCAGCCGAGAGACAAAACAACGGTCGAGTGACTGGCCTTGAAGCATTCCCTAGACCCGTGAGAGCGAGCCCATACAGTACACGACCCTGATGGGAGGTCATGGCTGTCGCCATGGGTTCTTCTCGCCTTCTTTGGCCCTGTCGATCTGTACGCCACCTTATTACTCGATTGGTAGAAGCCCGTCAGCATCTTGTCATGGGTCATGGATACCGTCAGCATCTAGTTGCGGGGACCTGGAGATGACTACCTGCCTGAAAATAGATACACACATGGCTTGGCCCTCATGGCTGGTGAACTAGCACTAAGCAGTGTGCATTCAAGATCGCCACGAACAAGCAACATCGGCTGTATATATAAGTCTCGCGATCAGCCTGTTCACTCTATACATGAAGTTGTGGTGTCATCGTCAACATTCTCTTCTTATCTTCTCCTCCTTCTTCTTCCATTCCACGGGCCTGGGTAGCATTCCTCGCTGCCTCTCACAGCCCTTTCCTTTTTATTCCCCTTCTCTTTCCCCCTTTAAACTAGGCATTCCTTCTGAGACTATACTATTCTGTTCTGTTCGGATTCCGCTCACTACACAAAATGAAGTCGTTTTCATATCTCGCGCTTCTTAGCGCCATTGCGCCTCTCGCTTTGGCTGGGTACGTTATGAGGCCAGTTTACTTACAAGGCGAAAAATCAAGTTTACTAATGCGACTCTCTACAGCTCTGGTAGGGATGGAGTAGATGTCCTGATTGACATAATCCAGCCCCAAAATCACTACCCCCAGACGAGCGATAAGCTTGTTCCTATCGCAAAGCCAGCTCAAGATGAGTACGAGTACATTGTCGTCGGGTCTGGTCCCGGTGGTGCACCACTAGCAGCCAACCTTGCCATCGCCGGCCACAGTGTCCTGCTCATCGATGCCGGTGGCGACTATGGTCACCTTCGGGAGCGCGAGGCCCCTGCATTGGCCAACCCTACGTCAGAGAGAAATGAAGTTAGCTGGGGTTTCTTCACACACCACTACGCAGATGAGGAGCGCGCACTAAAGGACCGTAAGCTCACCTGGCTGACCCCAGATGGCAAGTACTACAGTGGATTGAATGTCCCCAAGGGATCAACCGTACTGGGTAACTTTTATCCCCGATACGGCGGATTAGGTGGTTGCGCTGAGCACAACGCTCTTGTCGCTCTGCTTCCCAGTAAGAACGATTGGGACAACATCAAGAACATCACCGGCGATGCTAGCTGGGACAACGCTGCCATGAGGAAATACCTCAAGAAGGTGGAGAAAGTTGAATATACTCTTCCCGAAGGCACGGAGGGCAGCCACGGGCACGGTGGTTATGTCAGCATTGCTACCAACCCGTTAGGAATTGCCGCCCAAGATATCAAGCTGATGTCTGTTTTCGCTGGGGCTGCCAAAGCCTTCGGCGTTGACAACACGGAGCTGACCGGCGCTATCAATGACGCCGTGTCCTTTGCGCAGGAGAACAGCATCGACTACGAGACGGGCCTACTGCCGCTGAACATGACAACTGCCATGACCGACATCATGGACAAGATGTTGGTAGCGGATATCAACAACGATAACCCTGACAGAGATACCAAGAGGGCCTTCGCTAAACTTCCCCAGCACATGGACAGCACCCAGTACCGTCGCTCTACCCCTCGAGACTATGTCTATGATACCGCCACCGCGAAAACCGCCAATGGCACTAGGAAGTACAAGCTCGATGTCGCTCTTAACACCCTGGCCACCAAAGTTCTATTCGATACCACCGGGGCCAAGCCCAAGGCTGTCGGTGTTGACTACCTCTTTGGACAGTCTCTATACCGCGCTGATCCCCGAGCGAACCGGACAGAGGATGGCGGCGAGCCTGGCACTGTCAAGGCCACCAAGGAAGTCATTGTCGCCGGTGGTGCGTTCAACTCTCCTCAACTCCTAAAGCTCTCCGGGGTTGGTCCCAAGGAGGAGCTTGAGTCATTTGGTATTCCAGTCGTCTTGGATCTTCCCGGTGTGGGTGAGAATCTGCAGGACCGTCTCGAAACCAGTGTCAATGCTGAATTTCCGACCAACTTCACCCGTATCCTTGCTTGTTACTATCTGGCTGCCGATGGAGACCCGTGCTGGGCGCAATACGTGGACTCGAACAACAAGGATGCCGAAAAGGGTACTTACGCTTCTAATGGTGTTGTCATGGGTAGCTTCTTTACTTCCTCATACTCTGAGGACGGCGAGCACGATCTTTGGATAGGTGGTTTCCCTGCTCTCTTTAACGGATTTTACCCTGGCTACTCTTCCAATGCTGCCACTACCGCCAACAAGAACTGGTGGTCTTGGCTAGTTCTCAAGGCTCATACTAGGAACCACGCTGGTACCGTCAAGCTCGCCTCCACCAACCCTCGCGATACCCCTATCATCACCTTCCACAACACTTACGAAGGGTTGTCCAAGGACGAAGCCGATAAAGATATCGGTGCTCTTCGTGAGGGTATGCGTATGGCCGTGAACTTCTTCGAGAATATTCCGGCTATCGATGGTGCTGCCGACGTCTTCTGGCCCCCCAAGGAGGTCAGAGACTCTGACGAGGCGCTTGACGAATGGATTGTTGAGGAAGCTTGGGGTCATCACGCTTCTTGCTCCAACAAGATCGGCGCTGACGATGACAAGCTAGCTGTCCTCGACTCCAAATTTCGTGTCCGTGGTACCGACGGCCTCCGTGTCGTTGATGCCTCTGCCTTTAACAAGATTCCCGGCGTTTTCCCTGTCTTGCCCATTATGATGATGTCTGAGAAGGCCACTGAGGATATCCTGGGCACCAAGACTCCTGGTAGTTGCAAGGCTCACAAGAAGCACAACTAACCGTGATATCCAAGTGGGCGATAAATTTACGATACCCTTAGAGTGTACATAATAGGCGGGCAGACACTAATATTAGTTAAGCGCAGGGGCGCCACAACCTGATGATTCGTGACGAGCTGTACGCGCTCCTCATTGGGCACTGTTCTATTGTATATACTTTGATCCGAGAAATAAAAATTAATTTTTTCCACCACTTTGGGAGCATTTGTTAGATTTACAGATGTTCCCACTCTCTGGTCCAACATGTTTTTGTCTTTTCGTGACAGAGAATCATATCCACGAAAGCCATATTTCCAAACACCGATATAATGACGTTGCAAAATATTATAAACTACTTATTAGGTTTAACGCCTAGAATAGTGATGATAGGTTATGACCTAGCATCTCCGCAGGAATGTTTGAAATTTGGCCACTCACAAATAAGTGGGTTCTGCCACCAGCTGCCAGCTCCACTGGGTGAGTTCGGCCAGTACCTCTGGTGGAAGGGGCGGAAGGCTACACCTATTTTAGTATGGCGTTGCCCACCCTGTACCAATAATGGTTGTGTCCCGAAGGACATGGGTGCAATTCTTATTTGGGCCTATGGGTTTCTCTAGATTCCACATTCTACCCCTACAACCCTTATAATAAGAGGTACCTGGTGGGGCGTTATTTTACTGGGCGCAGACTGCGTAATCTAACTATGCATCTCGCCTTGCAGTTTTGGGGTACTACGTAAGCAGGATAGGCATGATATCCTGGCAGTCGTAACTCACTACCGCAGTACGTAGTAATAACCCTGGAATGGATTACGTAGTACTCTCCGGCCGGCAACACGGTCGCCATCATTCTGCGGAACTTGCCATCCCTCGATTTGTATACTACGATAACTACTTGTTTCTCATATTAATTCCGTGTGGGGTTGCACAACAGATCGCTAGCAAAATTGGTAACATTTGGCTTTTCTGACCTGGGCAGCTCTGCCCACTCGTAGCCAGCGAGTACGTCAATCTCTACAAAAGATCAAAACCAACTAGTCCGGGATGTTCAGCTGATTCTTGGCGCCGAGAAGAGATAGCGCAGGAGTGGCTACATAGGTAGTTGGCGAAATTCTGTCAGACTACCCGTGCAGACTCCACTTTCGTCCACCTGAAGCAGTAACCGAAGTTGACCCTTCAGGTGCAGGTCTTTAAGTTGCAAATGACCAGTTAACTTGCAAAAAATCTATATACCTTTATTTTAGTGGAGTTGTCACCAAAATAGAAATATATCGCTTAGTTGCAACATATAAGGTAAAATTATAGTAAAATTTCTTATTTATATATTATTAAAAACAGCAATGCTAAAAAATCTACTAAGTTAGCCGATTTTTAGCTTTTATTATTTTTTAATAAAATATTTTTATATTATTTTTATATAAAAAAATAGCTTGTTAATAAAATTATTTATTTAATTAATTTATTTAAGTTAACGATTTATTAGTTTTTAATATTTTTATGCTAAAAATAACTATTTATATTTTTTAAATATTATTTAAATTATTATTTACTAATAAAAATAATAATAATAATATTATTAAATAACTTTATTATAATTAAAGTTAAAGTTATATTAATAGTTAATATATATTAAAATAATAAATATATATTAATATTTTTTGCTATAAAAGCGTTTAACGCTTTATATTATTGCGTATATAATAAGCTTTATAGCTGCTATATTTTTTAAAATAATAATAATTATTGCCGAATATTAAATAATATTTTAAAAATAACGCTATATATATATTTGCAATAACTAATAATATAAAATATTTATATTAGTTTTTATTATTTTTAAATAGCTATTAATAAGCTATAATATATTAAATATTATTATTATATATTTAAAAAGCTAAAAATATAGCTTTAATTATTAAAGTAAAAATTAATTAATAATTATAAAAATATAAAAATATAATATTAAGCATTATATTATTACTGCTTTAAAAATAAAATAATTATTAAATATATATATAATATAAATAAAATTAGCTTTTAATTAAGCTATATTAATAATATTATAATATAAACTTATTATAAAATTAATAACTTGCGGCTAATTAATTTAAAATTTTATATATTTATTATTATTATTAAAAATATATTAGCAAATAATATTATTATTTTTACGTAGGTTATTTTTTTAATAATATAAATACTTAAAAAATTTAATATAAATAATTTTAATAATAATATTATTATTTGCTTATTTAAAAATAAATATATAAATAACTTTATTATATTAAATTAGCTTAATTATTTTAATTATTATATTAAGCTTATTAAGTTTAATTAAAAAAGCTATTATTATTAAATAATTATAAAAGCTATATAATAGTTAATTTTTATTAATAAATAAAGTTAGCTAATATTATTATATTTTTATTATTAAAATATAATATTTATAAGCTATAATTATTTAATATTAAAATTTTTAAATTATATAAGGCTTATTTTAATATAAAAATATTTTTAACTATATAAAATAATATAGTTAATTATATAAAAAATTTTTTTTAAGCCGGCTTATAATTAATATAAAAAATAATTTTTATAAAGCTAATTATATTAAATGCGTAAGCTAAAATAAATATTTTATTTTAAAACTTAACTGTTGTTTTAAATTTTTTAATTAATTTTATTTTTTTAATTAAAAATATAGGTTTTTTATAGCGAAAACGCGGTTATATAACTTTAAGCGCGGTATTAAATAAAAAAACAATAACACTTGTTAAAAAAAGTTTAAATATATTCGATTTAAATATAATAATTAGCTTTAAAGCACTTATTAATATAAAATAATTATAAAACATATATAAATAGCTTAAAATATATTTAAAAATATATAAATATATATAAATTTCTTTTATATTAAAAGTTTTATAAGTTTTTTATTATTATTATTTTTAAGCTAGGCAAGTCTAAGAAAGTTAAAAGAACTGCTAAAGGCTAAAGACTAATCGCGCTTATATATACGGTTAAGAAAGTTTTAAAAAAAAAGCTTTGTCGCCGCATGGTAAAAATAGCCGAGAATAAAAGCCTTTTGCTTAGCGGTTAAATAAGCAACAAAAAAAATAAGTTAACTAACGCAGCAATTAAGCTAATAGCAAGAGCTGCTAAAATAATTATTAATAAAAAAAGCACTGCTATGTTATTATAACTTAATATTATAAAAGCTTTTAATATTATTAACAAGAAAAAACTAGTATATATTTTATAATAAAAAAGCTACTTTTTTTAAGTTATTTTTTAGGTTTACTTATTTATATTTAATAAAATAATATAACTTTCTTTTAATAAAGCAATATTATAGCTTATTATATTAAAAGTAAAAATGCTATAAAAGTTATTATTATTGCTTTTATTTTTTTTTAAATATATTTTAATATTATATAAAAACTTAACAGCGCACTTAAAACTAATAATAGTTAGCTTTGCTAATAATATTAACTTATTAACAGCTAATTTAAAAATAAAATAAAACTATAAAATATTAAAAACAGCGTAAAAAACTTGTAAAAGCTAGGCTATAAAATATAGTATAAAGTTTACGCTATAAAAAAGCAAGCTAATATACTTTTTTAGCAGCAAAGCAGCTTTTATTTAAATAGTTTATTTATTAAAAGCTATAGTCTACTTAGTAAACAGCGCAAGATTTTTAAAAGTTTAATTTTATAAAAATATAAAATAAAAAAAATATCTAGCTAAACTTAAGGTTAAAAATTAATACTACTAATTTAATATTTACTAATACTAATATTAATTAGTTTAATATTTGCCGGTATTAATACTAAGCTAGTTTAATATTAGCTAATACTAAGACTAATACTAATATTAAAAAAATATTAATTTTAAATTGAAAAAAGCTAATTTCTTTAAGCCCGCTTTAAAAAAGCCTTATTAAAATAAAAAAAATATGTTTTATATATAATAAAACAAGGGCTATTTAATAATAATTTTTTAAAATTTTTATTTTAATTATTAGCCTTTATTTTTAAATATATAAAATTTTACTATATATATTAAATATATATATTATTATAATAAATTATTTTAAATTATTTAACTAATATTATTAATATAAAATAAAGCAAAGCTTTAATAAATTATTAAAATAAATTAAATAAATATATAATTTTTATTTTTATAAATTTGCCTTATTTTATATATATATTATATAAAAATATTTTTAATTAAAAATAATTAGTTAAATATATAATATATAATAAATATATATATATATATTTAATACAGGGTTGTGAAATTTTAAGTGAAGAATTCTTTAAAGTAAAAGTAAATTTCTTCACTCTTTTTTTTTCTTCACTTACTAGCCCTTTTAAGTAAATTTCTTCACTCACTAAACTTAATTAAATAACTTTCTTCACTCTTTTAAGATTAATAAGTAAGTTTCTTTACTTAAAAAAGTAGGGTAAGTAAAAAAGAGTAAAGTTCTTTACTTTTACTCTAAGTAAAATAAGTAAAGATTTAATTTAAAAATTTAAAAAAACTGTAAAAATAGAAAAAAATAGGTTTAATATAATATAAAAAAAACGCTATTTAATAATATTTTTTTCTATTTTTTTAAGCTAATAACCAATTTATTATTAATTTTTTAAAATTATATATTTAGATTAAAATTATATATTTAAATTAAAATTTTTCTTTTAGCTTTTTAAAATATTTAATACTATTATATTATTATTTTAAAACTATATTAATAATATAATAATAAAAATTAAATTATTTTATATATTTTTATTTAATTTTTTAAAAGGTTTTTAAAAAAATATTAATAATTAATTTTAAAATATTAAATAATAATAAATAATATTTACTTTTAAATTAAATAATTTTAACCTAATAAAATTAAAATAATTTTTATAATGCCGTAAAATTTAAAATATTATTAATATATTTAAATATAAATAATAAATAAATATATGTATTTAAAATTTTTAATAATTTAAATAAAAACTTTTTTTATTAAGTTTAATTTAAACTTAATAAAATAAATAATATTAAAATAATTTAATTAAAATAATTTTAATAATGCCGTAAAAAACCTAAAATATAATTAATAAAATTATAAATAATAATTTAAAAAATATATATACTTTTAATTTTTAATAATTTAAATTAAAACTTATTTT